>NQII01000084.1:1403119-1457028 GCA_002778355.1 Clitarchus hookeri | reverse complement strand
GGGGGGGTGCTGGTCCACTGCATTTTCTCATGTTCTCCTTCAAAGTGCCTGTCCTCGTAACATTCTTGCCACATTCTCTGCAAGTATATGAGCGTCTGTCCGGGTTGAAGTGGCAGCTCTCTTCGCGTATTCGTGCCGTTCACATATGCGTAAATGTGACATAACGAAACCTGCAGTTAAGTGTTGATGCCGGTCTGATATCGCCTGTACAGCTACGAAGGTGTTTGGGGATGTTATCCTTACGGTTGATGGTGATACCACACCGCTCGCAGATCTGAGGTGCATCTCTGTACGGGTAATGCACACACGACCTTTCGTGTCGGAGCCCATTCTTGCGGACAGCGAATGATGCTCCACTGAAATCGCAGACGAGTCCAGAGGCCCTATCGACAGGTGAAAAAGGCACACGACTGTCTGCCATCGCGTTGGCTCGAGACACCTGCAAGTATGCGGTAAGCTTAAGAAAATTTTTTTGGTGGCAAAAATAGCAAAAAAAAATTTTTAACGGTTATGTGGGAAATAGTTTAACTTGGGCGAATGGCAGAGTATTTCGAACGTGCTTGTGTTAAAGTGTTTGTAGTATAGTTGTGGAGTTTTCAAGTTTAGTTTAAAATTATGAGAGCAGGCCGGTGTGACCACAACATCATAGTACGTCAGCTGTCTTATGCCTGGGAGGCGAGCGTGCTAAGAAAGGAGTTAGGCAAGGACGTTATGGTAAGAACACACGTATGACAAAAGAGCGGGTGTGAAGGTGGGTAGTGGGAGAAGCAGGCTGCCAACACTGCAGTCCGTTGCGACGAGAGCCAGCCTTGCCAATGGCTACTGCGCTACGTCACCGCAGCTCTCTCTCACTCTCTCTCTATATTGCTTAATTCCTACGTGACTTTAGGGAGGACACGGTCGTCCGTCAACTCGGTACATTAACCAAAGTTAGTTAAAATTGATTTATTCTGACTGTAAACATACTCGTTCCCATAAAGGTAAATGACAATTTTTCTGGGGTACGTGAGAACAAAGTTTTCTCAGTGTGTTCCCATTTATTTTTAAATGTTTTTTTTTCCTTTGGTGTATATAAGAAAACTGAAGGGTTTTCACTGCGTTTCCAGCATCTGACTCTAGAAAACGTTTTGCAGTGACCATCTCTACGGATGTGATGAGAATAGGCTGGAGAAGCCAACTATAGGGAACGAGCCTGCCAGGGTACTAGCTACTGCGTGGCTCGGAATTGCATGCGAAGTTATCTTCTTTTGTAAAGGACAATTGCTTAACTGTGGGCTAACATATACTGGAGGGCGGAGCGTAAAGTACGTTACTATCCCGTGTTTATATTCAACTAGCAGCTTATTAACAATACTTACAGAGAAATGCAGAAGGGCGAATTAGACGACGAAGCACCACGCGAAGAGTATCTCGACCGGGCAGAATCACAGCGGGACGTGCTAGGATGGCCAGACGCTGCGGATACGCCAGATTACCTGCCAACATTCATATGCATTGTATCAATAAATGTGTGCCGTAACTAATAGTGTAATATTTTTTACGAATGATGTTATGGAGGAACGGTAATGTTTACAAAAACTTGATATTAGGAGGTAAATGGTACTTTTTGCGAAAATCTGCAGGGTTTACCCGCTGGAATCGAACCTGGCTCGGGGGATGAAGCAGTGGTTTGATCTGGCCATCTGTAAGGCGCAATGATATGTGATGGAAGGCGAGCACTGCTATCTAGGTGAGTTAACTTTACCCAAAAAAAAGTACAAGTATGGTAAAACATTTCTATCGAGAATGTATTACATGTTTTGTAGCCGGGAGAAAGGGGGTTTCACAGCTAGCTGTGTAAGCGTGCCGAGGTGATCTATTCCCTGCTTGGAATCGGAGCCGGCTCATCGTGGCTGCTAAGGAAGATTAACACTAGAAATATCGGGCACCACCGCTCCTACGGAACTATAAATGTTTACAAAAGAAACTTAAATAATTTTTTGATAATAAATCTTAATATTTTGATAAATTTATATCGGAATTTAAAATAAATTACTCACCTTGTGGTTTTATTTAAAAAAAAATTATTAGTAGTACAACATGCTGTATAACTCAACAAAGCAAAGAGATGAGAGGAACGGGCTGGAGTGTCTCAACTGCAATCACAGCGGAACGCGCGAGAGGCGGCAGCTCTACGCTACATGACCACGATAAATCCTACCAACATACACACATATTCTTATCGAGAAACGTTAAAAAGTAATACAAAATGTATTTATAAAATTGTGGGGAAGTCTTAACACTGGAACATTTTTTTTTATTATCCTGTGAAAAAAATTTTTTTGAGAGACGCGTAAATCCTCGTCTCTCCGGTATCGGTTTGTCAATTACCAATTATTTTTTTTTACACATTACCGCACAAAAAACTGTAAATTTTTTTTACAAACATTATTAAAAGTATTGCACAAAAAAAAAGTAGGACGCAATTAGCAAAATCCTCGCGTAACCCTTATACGTCTGCTCAGCTGGGCGCCGGCAGCCTTGACGCTCGTCCTTGCGACGCACAATATTCGATTTGACCAACCTAGCTAAACAAAAGGTATAAAAACTTACGACGAAAATAATTTAAAATAATGGCTACAACAGCTTAACTAATGTTCCAAGAAACGATTCCTACCGTTGGAATAGCGATAACATACAATAGGAACGCACCCGAACCCTTTTGCCAAAGCAGGCAGAAAACTGTTCGCAGTTCGATTGTGATCGTCATTGTGTTTGCGCGTGTTGTGTGATGAAGTGTTGGATATTTAACGTTTATGCAGTGATGGAATCGTCTTCTACAGGTATTTAATATTTTATTAATGCATTAATAATAAATAACTACAAATTAATTCTGAAGCAAGAAGATTACAACTAAGCTTGAGAAAATTCGGCCAAAATTCACAAGTTGTCCGACTTTGCAATGTTATATTTTTTGAGTCAAGTCTAATCAAGGATTAACTTTTGTGTTTTTCTTATCCTTGACTACTTTTACTTACAAAAAATATACACATTCGTTGCGATTTTATGCGATTGTTTAGGTTTTGTACATTTTGTCGATAGATACGTGACCCAAGCGGAAATAATTTTTGATGTGTGGCGCTCTACTAACCCGAAGAAACGATTACGAACAATGGTTGACTTCTTGAAATCTTTCTTCATCAATCAAACCTTCGATGAACACCAAGAGAAGCAAATAAAAGCTCTTGCGAAAAGAGGAGGTGAAAAAATTCTGTTAAAATGGGTTCAGAAACAAAGACGTCAAGATTTATTCTCTAGGCAATACAAATATTGGCTCGAAGAAGAAATCGTCGTTGAAGTGACGCAGCTTTCATCAAATGAAAATTTCATACCTGGATCTAGTGGAATAGGTCGTCCAAAGAAGTTATTTAAGGAAAGTTGACGAAAAACTAAATTAAGAAAAGTGACGAGTTTACTGAAGGATTTTTATTCTGAAGAAATAACGTTTGCTGCTGAAGTGAGTGAACGAGCCAGAGGTAAACGAGACGCTGCTAATCCGATAAAAGAAATTTTTGTGGCTTCGCCAAAACGCGCCACACGTTACGTAAAAGCAAAAAATACTATAAATGCGGTACCGAAAGTGCGACCTTTCACTCATGATGAAGCATTGTCATTTTTTGTTTACAAAAATTTTACTGTCGATCAATACAAAAACACTTAAAAAGAGGCTAGAGAAAGAGGCTGCAACTTATACCCTTCATACGATCAATTAGATAAGGCCAAGCAAAAGTGTTAACCTGTTGTGGAAAACATTATAGTAACTGACATATCTGCTGAGGTTAATCTTCAGGCTCTTGTAGACCACACAGCTACAAGACTATGACAAGATGTGCTTGGAGACGTCCTGGCAAGTCTCAACAACACTTTGATTTACAAATGGGGCTGTGATGACTCATCTGGTCACAGTGTATACAAGCAAGCATTTGCAGACTCGGAATGCACTGATGAATACATGTTTATTGTATCGTTCGTAACAATACGAATTATTGGAGCTAACAGCGAAATGATATGGCAAAATCCCCATCCATCTTCGCCATGATTCTGCTGTGTTATTAAATGCATATACAAAAAAGAAACAGCATCGCTGATAAAAGAAGAATGTGAAAATATGGAGAAACAAATTGAATTATTGTTGCTTACGAAAATCACAAAATTAAACAAAGATGTCACCATTAGCCATAAATTCATTTTGACAATGATATATGGAGAAATATGAAACGTGTTAGCAGATAATAAATCCACAAAAAATGATACATTTGTAAAGCTAGTAGAAAATCATTCAATTTAGTTATGCCATCTGCTGAACATGTCGCGGACCCAAACATGTACAAGTTTGGTATCGCCAGCCTGCATGCATACATAAGAACTATGGAATGCCTTCTCAAAATTGCCTATCGCCTAGATATTAAAGAATGGCCAGTAAGAGGCACCGAGAAAAAGTTAATGAGGGGAAAAAGATGAACAAATTATAAATAATTTTAGGTTTGTGGGTCTCATTTAGATAAAGCGAGACTAGGGATGGGAACTAGCAACGATGGCAATACTGCTGGGCGCTTTTTTGCTAGTTCCCAAACAACTGCTAATATTACTGGTTTAGACGAAAAAATAATCTATAGATTAAGCTTCATATTGCGAACCATTTCAACAGGTCCAGAAATAGATGCAACAAAATTTGGATTTTATTGTGAAGAGACAAGAGTGTTGTATTTGAATTTGTAGTTGGTACATCATGCCTCCAACCCTGCACAAGATCCTTGTTCATGGTTACATAATTGTACAAGAATCTATCATACCAATAGGCCAGATGTCCGAAGAGACTTCAGAAGCAAAAAATAAAGAAATCCGGAAAGTAAGATTGGGTCCCACGTGCAAAAGCTCACGAGCAAGATCAAATTTATATTTAATCAAATATATGATAATCTCTTCTGACCCATTTATAACGTTACTAAGAAAATTGCCCAAAAAACAACTGAGCGAATACAAAAAAGACATATATTTCTTACTAAAATATAAAATAAACATTATGTATATACAAAGTTATGTTTTTTTTAGGTTAATCACCAAATAAATGGATTTAGTAAAGTGAATATCATTTTATTTTACTATTTAAACCATTTTAGAACCAGGACNTTAATCACCAAATAAATGGATTTAGTAAAGTGAATATCATTTTATTTTACTATTTAAACCATTTTAGAACCAGGACGCGTAACAGGACTTTTGTCCCTCTAGATAGGTCAAATTCAATACTGTGAGACATGTGCACAATGCGGTATCACGTACGTCACATACGGCAACAGCTTATGGGCCACTCGCTTCTNGAATACTGTGAGACATGTGCACAATGCGGTATCACGTACGTCACATACGGCAACAGCTTATGGGCCACTCGCTTCTTACTGGGTCAGTCACGGGAATACTAAATGGGAAATGCATTTAACGATATAGGGTGTTGATTTGTTTTTTTTTTTTTAATATACATTTATTGGAGGTGCAAATTTATACCTAACAAACACGCGGTTTTTCCTATGCTCGTTAAAAGCGTGTAGTGGGTTTCCTGAACAAAGAGAGCAGCAGAAGCAAAATAATATTTACTGGCCAATAGACTGAAGAAGATAAACTGGAAGCAAGATGACCGTAGAGGAGAAGCGCTCGGAATCGCAGAAAGAAAAATTCGTGAAAGGAAGGAAGCAGGTGCGTTTATAGCTTATATCAGATTTTGGGAACTATTTTCCTTGTATCACTCCGCGGACGGTCTCTGTCCCTTCTCCACAGGTCGTCCTCTCTTGTACTTAATATACGGCAATTTGTAGAAAAAATTGCAGTATTTGCATAATTTTCAAACAAAACGATTTTAACACATTTATGTAATTATGATCAATAATTTATTTTGTCATTGTCATCACGAATATTTTTTTTTTAATTCAAACATTTTTACGAAAATGTTTTAGTATTTTTACCTCCCCTGCCATTAAGGCCCCCTTCATAGTGGGTCTCGGCGACAGCTGCGAATAGAACGCTCATTNTCTCGGCGACAGCTGCGAATAGAACGCTCATTGGTCGGAAAGCAGTACAATTCAAAGTTCAATTTCTGGGACAGCGAATAGGGAAAGGATGCAGGAAATTCCCATTGATCATACCCCTGTGAACTTTCCCTGACGAATAGGGAAACGTTGCAGACAAATTTTATTGGTTGAGAGGCAGTTCCGAAAAAAGTTCGGATGAATGGCAATATGGGTGGGGGCCCCCTGTGGTGTTGCGTGGCTCTGTACATAATTCAAGTCGCTCAACAACCAATTGGGAAGCGTGTTGGGGGTTCACTGTGGTGATGCGCGCGCGTCTGTACAAAGTTCAAGTCATGCACCTTTATGTGAAATAACCCCAAGACAAAAAAAATTTTCACATTAAAAAAGTTATTCACTGGCAAGGTAGCGATGAAAAGTTAGCAGCTAGCAGGTCGGTTATAAGTTTTTTCAACTCGTATGGTAGTGTCCTTCCCGGGCTAGCCATAATGTACATTGTTTACTAATTAAATCTAATTTTCTTCCCCTTGGTAACTTGCGTGTGAGGTTTTATTTTTTTCCCCGTAGATTATTACAAAATTGACTTTGGCGTAAGTGGTTAAACATAATTTTTTTTCTACTATATATATATTTACATTTGATGTGTCTGTATATAGATGTGATCGACATAATAAATATTTAGCTAGAATTTATATTTCAAGCGTAGAATATTTCAAGTCTTGTCAGCTATTGTAAAGTCACCGCTGTAGGCTAGATGCTAGCTCTTTCCCAGGCTCCAGGTTGCCGCGCGCCTTATGCCCGGTTGCACTATTAACAGCCCTGAACAAAGATCCTAAGATCTTGGTTCAAACACGGTCTTCAGTTGGATCCAAGTTCCAATGTACGAGTGTTGCACCAACGCGAACGGCCGAGTTCCGAGCCTAGATCTCCTGATCTCAGTTCGGAACTAGGATTGAGATGAAAAACACTATTTGTCNCAGTTGGATCCAAGTTCCAATGTACGAGTGTTGCACCAACGCGAACGGCCGAGTTCCGAGCCTAGATCTCCTGATCTTGGTTCGGAACTAGGATTGAGATGAAACACTATTTGTGATTGGCTCTCATTTCGTGACGTCATGATGCAACTGTTTATTTTGAAGTACGGAGACAATTGATAAGTGTTTGTGGTCATTATCTCATGAGACTAGGATTGTTTACTATACAATTTAAATGAATTCACTGCAAAATTTCCGTTTCAGTCGTTATGTTTGATTGAAAACACTTTGCACACACTTTTTTCGTTATTTTTAATACCAATATTATTGAAGTAGGTAGTGTGCATATAAGTAGATTGCGCGATGTTGATCTGTTTTAAGTACAATAATTGTCGTACGAATTTTACTGAATAATATTCAAATGTGTATAATGTTGTTTTAAATTCTAAAAAAAAAAAAAAAAAAAAAACAATTGTCCTTAGCGCTATCTGTTGGCATATTTTCAAACTAGATTTGTTGACTACGGATGCTCTATCGTGATCAAAAAATTCGACGTGAGATTAAGCTCGTGCTAAAAATTACGAAAGTTTCTGATATTCTGAATGGTTTTTCCCGTTTTTTGTTTTGTTTGCTCGTAGGTATAAGCATGAATTTCGTTCTATCTTTACAAAACATTAAAACTATATTTAATTAAATAAATACATTGTAATTTTAAGCCTTTGTAAAATGTCTCAATGTACATTATACAACAGTAAAAACAAACTTTTCCATTTTTAAACGATTTAAATATTACCCAGTTTATTTCTAGTAAATAAATATATTTAACAGTGCTTTTATCTTCACATAACCTGTATTCATCACAGACTTTTATTCTTCTCTGTTCACTTAATAAACACTTAATAAAATGCATTTTAAAGTGCAAAACAGAGCTTAAATACCGAACATTTGAATGTTTATGCCATTTTAAAAACAAAACTGCTTTTCAATATAACTTTGATATTTAAAAAAATAGCACTCGTTTTTACTTGATCCAAGATCATCCTCCTGAACCGCCAAAATGCACGGTTCAAGGCGAGGTTCAAATCGATCTTAGTTCGGCGCTCTGAAAACAATGGCGCAACAGTAAAATGTGCTGAACCAGAATCAAGCCGGTATTTGACCCTAGATCATTACTGAACCTCAATGGTGCAACCGGGCATTAGACAGCTAATGTTGCAAGAAGAGTAAAGTACAAATCATGGCTGCCAACTTGTGAATAATGCAAGTGGTACGAACCCACACCTGACATCGTCGCTGCTGCCGCTAAAACGACGTGTCCTACATTTGCGAGGTCTTGTCTCCTATAAAATGTGTTTTCGTTCCGTCAGTGGTGGCTACCTATTAAAATTCTCATGGACGCCCCGCGACCTGGTGTAATGGAATATCTGAACTGAGCAGTGTGTTGTAGTGGGCTATACTAAAAATAAATGGATAGTATAAATAATATGGTAAGGAAAGAGTTGAGGCCTGTCGACTAATTAATCGATTACATAACCAATAGAAATTGGCAAGGGTGGTGGTGGAGCGACCTCCAAAAATGTAAATTTTCTTAACAAATAAATGTTATAATAATAAATGTTAGTAAAAAAAATTTTTTACACTTTTTTATAAATTTTTTAATTTTTTTTTGTAAATTTTTTAGATTTTTTGGATTTGTTTTGTGTTCAAGGTCATTCAAAGTCACGGTAATGTGGTCAAGGTCAAATGTCATGGATCAAGGTTACGGTCAGCCAGATTCAACATGGTGGTTGGGTGACGTCAATATGTCGGCCGGCCGGTGACAGGTGCCAGTTTTGTCCCATTAAAAATACATTGCGCCAGACTTATCATAATCAATCTACTCACAGAGACAAAATGGCGTGGTGGTTCTTTTGATGTGGAAGTACCCAATCTATGATTGGCTGCGCGAGGCTCTGGGAGTGGAGTGGAGTGGATTTGAGAGATTTGGTTGGCTCTTGACATCGAGGTCTTGAGAACCGATGAGGGTGAAGCGTGGTGAGTATGGAGCAGCACCGGAATGCAAGGGCGGGGAAATGGGAGATCCCCGAGAAAACCCGCCTACCAGCGGCATCGTCCAGCACGTTCCCACATGCGAAAATACGGGAGTGACCCCGCCGGGAATCGAACCCGATTCTCCTATGTAGGAGGCGAGTAGTCTGACCACTACACCACCGCGGTCCATGCGAGGCTCTGGGAACGTGTCTTACGCCTGACTGGCTACTGCATGATGCGACAGGTTTCCTTTTGGCTTGGCTGATCTGCCGGTTGGCGAGTTAGATTACCACACTGTGATTAAAATACTGCGATCCAACGTGTTGCTGACCAGTGACGTCATTTTGGTGGCATGCACCGAATAGTGTACTGTGCGCTGTTTGAGAACCTATAAGAAGAAATCTAAAAATAAACAAGCTAAATTTGGTAAGGAATTGGTAAAATAGAAGATCTGCCCATGNCGGCATCGTCCAGCACGTTCCCACATGCGAAAATACGGGAGTGACCCCGCCGGGAATCGAACCCGATTCTCCTATGCAGGAGGCGAGTAGTCTGACCACTACACCACCGCGGTCCATGCGAGGCTCTGGGAACGTGTCTTACGCCTGGCTGGCTACTGCATGATGCGACAGGTTTCCTTTTGGCTTGGCTGAGCTGCCGGTTGGCGAGTTAGATTACCACACTCTGATTAAAATACTGCGATCCAACGTGTTGCTGACCAGTGACGTCATTTTGGTGGCATGTACGGCTGTATTTGGCAGTATAAGCTGTTTTTCTATATATGTATTTTCAAGTTATCTGCGACAGCGGTGTTTTTTACGGAGGAGAAATATTAGCTGCCTGGCGTTTATTCGTTTTTCCCCGCAACGTCAANTTGGCAGTATAAGCTGTTTTTCTATCTATGTATTTTTAAGTACTCTGCGACAGCGGTGTTTTTTACGGAGGAGAAATATTAGCTGCCTGGCGTTTATTCGTTTTTCCCCGCAACGTCAATTCCCTATTCAATTGTATGTATCTGGTTACCGTAGAGGAGAAAATTAATTTAAGACTTTTTCCATACTGTACTGGCATAAATATGTACTTGTAATCACACATTTTAATAATTCTAAGAATGTAAAAAAATGTAGATTCACGCTTATTCCAAGGGAGAAAATGCTAAATCACTACACAGATGATTTCTTTGGACACTTTGTTAATTCATGCACCAAAAAGGCAGAATTTTAATACTTTTGATTTATGATATATGTTTACCTACAAATTACCAAAGTCGACAAGCTTAGCATGCTTTGCAGTAAGTACCTACTAGTCGATAGTTCATAGACAAAAATTCAGGTTGATGTATCGATGATACTGCTAAACGCTAGTATAGAACGTGTCTAAGCCACTTGGCGCTGATTTGTGACTTCAGAAAAGTTCAAGCTGAAATTTAGTTTCAACGTTTTGAGGATGTTTTATTGTTTCGTGATACGATATCGATTATTAACAAAAATGCCAAATCATTTGAAAATAACACTCATGGTTTTAGCTTGAAAATTATAAATTTTAATTAAAACATACTGATTCGTACAAATTTTAAAAAAAGTTACTGTAGCACAAATTTTGGCTGCAACTATTGAAGTAAAAGGAGTGGCAGGCTGCAATTTCTTTGAAATCCGACACTAGGTTCACCTGTGTTACGGGTTTAACTTATAGCTGCTTTAACTTTAAATTCTATCTCAAAAGTTAACATTTAAACACACGCAAACCCCTTATCAAATTTCTGAGAAAACCTCTGCATTACTTTTAAATAACATGAGTAATTATTTTGAGCTGTATGAGAAAATATTAATTTTCTTTTACTCTGAAATTTGTAGGAATGAAACACATAAATTTTAAAAATGTATGCCTTAAATAATTTTTTTTTAAAAGTAATTATCCTCCATTGTGGTACTTTATTCAGACTATCATTTCATAACACCACGAAATAAATCATATATTCAAAAAATTTACAAAAATGTTTAGCCTCTTAAATACCTTTAATGACACTATCTACCGGCTGAAAACACCGAAAATTAAATAGGAAATCCCATGTTGAGGAAATTTATCTTCAGTGCGTTAATTTTAAAGACAGGCGTTTCAAACATAATGCATTCTTCACGAATTTTTTAGGAGAACTTCCATACAGCAGGGATAATTCCATAACATGTATAGCCTATTTGCAAGGATCTTAGGAATCCTCTCCTAAAAAATTCGTTAAGAATAATTTTTTGTTTGAAACGCCTATCTTTAAAATTAACGCACTGAGGTGAAATTTCCTTAAAATGGTATTTTCTATTTAAATTTCGCAGCTGCTAGCCGGTAGGCAGTGCCTTTAAGAGGATTCATCACGCGCAGAAAATTTCTTCTTCGGGCCATTGACGGATGGCAAATATCTCGGCTCCCCTCTGATATCACGTTAAAGGTCATCAACAGTGCAGTTTCTATGTCTCTTTTGATGTAGGGATCGCGGTGGCTGAGTGGTTAGCCTGCTCGCCTCCCACCAACCCGAACCGGGTTCAATCCCCGGCCGGGTCACTCCCGGATTTTCGCATGTGGGAATCGTGCCAGACGATGCAGCTGGTTATCGGGAATTCTCGGGGATCTCCCCTTTCATTCTGGCGCTGCTCCATACTCGCCTCAACGGATCCCAATACGTTGCTGTTAAGAGCCACCCAAATATCTTCACCCACTCACTATTCCACTGTACGATCTAGCTCGCAACTTGTGCCTGCCGTATCGAAGGCCCGTTCCATTACTTGAACCGGCAAATGTGCGGCATTTTCTTAACAGCCTTTTTCTTTAAAAAATTCACTGGTAGGACAAAGAGGCTTCTCTGAATTATGATCACCACATTGCTTTAAATTAACTAAATTAAACAAATTCAGAGCCAGAACTTCATAACACAATGTCAAATACGGCAGAAAAAATTTTTATTTACATTTAGAATGGAACTGTTTTTCACGTTATAATTTGTTTTATTTGGTGTTTTGAATGCCTCCGAATAGCGGCAAGACTTGGTAGGGAAACACTATTCAATAATTGATTTTAATTTTTATGTCAAAAAAGTTGTATTCCCAGAATATTTACTTACTGAGATACGCGTAACTGCGCAAAAAATCAATGAAAAATATTTTCAGTACTACCAACTGTTTACAATAGTGAAGAATCATCTTAGGGAACTTTCTGCAAACATTATGATGTTAAATTCCAATCATGGTCAAGATGTGCACATGCCTCATGTGTGTGTGTGTGGGTGTGTGTGTATGTATGTATGTATATATATACATGAAAGAGCCAAAACAACTGGTACACCTGCCTAATATCGTGTAGGGCCCCCACGAGCAAGCAGAAGTGCCGCAAGACGACGTGGCATGAACTCGACTAATGTCTGAAGGTGTACAGGAGGCAATTCACACCATGAATCCTGCAGGGCAGTCCACAAATCCATAGGTGTGCGAGGCGGTGGAGATCTCTTATGAACAGCACGTTGCAAGGTATCCCAGATATGCTCAATAATGTTCATGTCTGGTGATTTAGGTGGCCAATGGAAGAGTCTAAAGTCAGAAGAGTGCTCCTGGAGCCACTCGGTCGCAACTCTCGATGTGTGGGGTGTCGCATTGTCCTGCTGGAATTGTCCACGTCCATCGGAATGCACAATGGACATGAATGGGTGCAGGTGATCGGACAGGATGCCTAAGTATCTGTCACCTGTCAGAATCGTATCTAGACGTATCAGGGGCCCATTTCACGCACACTGCACACGCCCCATACCATTACAGAGCCTCCACCAGCTTGAACAGTCCCCTGATGACATGCTGGGTCCATGGATTAATGAGGATGTCTCCATACCTGTACACGTCCATCCGCCCGATACAATTGGAAACGAGACTCGTCAGACAAGGCAACGTGTTTCCAGTCATCAATAGTCCAATGGCGGTGTTGGCGGGCCCAGGTGAGGCGTAAAACTTTGTGTCATGTAGTCAACAACGGTACACGAGTGGGCCTTCAGCTCCGAAAGCCCATATCAATGATGGCCCGTTGAATAGTTCACACGCTGGCCCTTGTTAATGCCCTAGCATTGAAATCTGCACCGATTTGAGAAAGGGTTGCACATCTGTCACGTTTAATGATTCTCGTCAGTCGTCGTTTGTCCCGTTCGTTCACGATCTTTTTCCGGCCGCAGTGATGTCGAAGATTTGAAGTTTTACCGTATTCCCGATATTCACGNAAGTTTTACCGGATTCCCGATATTCACGGTACACTCGTGAAATGTTCGTACACGAAAATCCAAATTTTATCGCTACCTCGGAGATGCTATGTCCCATCTCTCGTGCACCGACTATAACACCACGTTCAAACTCACTTAAATCTTGATAACCTGCCATTGTAGTAGAAGTAACCAATATTGCAACTTTGCCAGACGCTTTTTGTCTTATATAGGCGCTGCCGACCGTATCGCGTTACTCTGATTGGTTCCATACCTCTGTTATTTGCATACGCACGCCTATACCAGTTGTTTTGGCTCTCTCGTGTATATGAGAGAGAGATAAAAGGCATTGTATATGATTAGTTTTCAAGCCAAGCATAATAATAATGAAACTGCCGTGACCGTAGTAAAATGTTTGTTGGAAGGATGTTTGGCTGGTGCGGCGTCCACTCTTGTTGTGTCATGGTCATTGTGTCGGCCAGTCCTGGGAGTCGCGCGCAGTGCGTGTCGTTACGTCACGTCTCCCTCAAGGCCGGACTGATTGTTCCTCGTTATTTCACAGTGCGTGAGTCAGCAAATATCGCTGGCCCGCCATTCACCGGCTCCCAACAATGCACAATGGGCCGGGCTCGCGGTTCCGCGCACGAGAATGATCATCCCCCCCCCCCTTTTTATAACATTCATGTGCTCCATGCGTGAGAATTACCCACACCGGCAAGTGTCTTGCAGAATGCCGCTGTGCTGCAACTTACCCGGGGAATTGGCTTTAGCGTTTAACACTCAAAACGATTCCCTAGCAAAATATTGCCCCTGTAAAATCAGTGTTTGCTCGTGACTTCTTTCCAGGAAAAGTAAAGAAAGTGTGTGTATGTGTGTATGTGTATATATACACACACACACACACACGCCATTGCGACTGTTTTGTGATATCCGAAAAGTTATATTTAAAGAGAAATAAATATATGAAATAGTAAAAAGAAAGGAATAGCATCTTTTAAGACTTTTCTAAACAGTTACCTTAAGGGAAAGGAGAAAATACAAAGTGGCATATGTAGTTTAATCCATTGAAATTTTGGCGTGTAATAATATCCTACTGTTACAAATATAATTTGCGAGAAATTCAGCTTCCTGGGAATGCAGATGACAGTCTTGGGAGGGCCCGTCGCAATGCTTCTTTAAAACGATACATGAACATGAAGTGTTTTCCTTGAAAAGAAAACTGGCATCGATTAGTTTTTATTGTTTCGGTATTGTTTAATATTATCTTACAAGAATGCAAAAATTCAGGAACTACACTTTTACTTATTTAAATGTTTATTTTTACTGCAATCACTCAAAAGAACACAATTCCTAATAAATACCTTTACTTAATAAAGGATGCTTGATTGGAGCAAAATCAACTCGACGCTCCATTTGATGAAAAACAGTAAGCGTGTCAAGTGTGAAGACAAGTAAACCAAGACTAAATGGCGTGTGGCGTGGCGTACCCGTTCTCTCTGATTGACTGCGCGAGGCTCTGGGAACGGGTCCTAAGTCTGATTGGCTACTTCATAATGGAAAATGATAACCATAGTGCATTCACGGTTACTTAAAAATTTTCTGAAGCCCTTTTAAAGTTCTACTTTTAGGCGATTCCTTCGCCTATTGCAAACAAAGGTTAACTCAGTCTAGAAAATGTCACCATAGGGACAACGCACCGTATCTGTGCGCACACACTTTAATATATTTTGCGTTAAGAACTATTTCTTACTAGCCGTTACCAACACACCTATTTTCTCTCTGTTTATATTCACAATAATTATAAATGAAATATTATAGTATAAAGATTTAAAAAATTCAGTTTACTCAAAAAATATGGCACTTTCATGTTAACAGAAGCACAAAACGCTTGTGATACACGGCATATCAAGGAAAGAACCAAACACGTCATACATAGGTCTATTTTCAAAATTATGATTAAAAAAGAATGAATAAACCGCGAATGGACTACGTCGTCTGGGCTGCCGGCTGGCGTGTAGGTTACCAGGCGCTGATTGGCGAACGGCGTTCCAAACTGTAGGTGGCGCGTGTGGCTGGAGTTCGCGGTATAAGCGGCTGTTTCACCTCTGTATTCGTAAGTACTCTGTAGCAGGAAACTAGCGGGAGTCACTCTGGCCCATGGTGGCGTCCAGCCGTGGTGCTGGCGCTTCGGGGTCTTGAAGGTCGAGGAACAGTGTGCACAAGCCAGGCCAGACTACTGTAACACAGCACAATAGGTCAGTTATCATGATATATCAGTTTCTGCAAACTCACACTGTCTAAACTGACTTTTACCCTGTCTTGCCGACACACGTTTAATTAATTAAAGAATAGAATTTACCTTTAGTTTCATGCATTTACTTACAAAATTTAAAAACATTTAACAATAACTCCTTTTATGTTACAAAAACAGGTCTCTCAGTACTTCGTTCAGGTTCTTTGTAACAAATATTCAGGTTAACCATTACAATCATAAGAAAATTACATAATTCTTCGACATTTTCAGAAGCTATTTTTATAAAAAAAAGGTGCCCTACTCTTGGTTACTACGATAAATGTTGATATTAAACGTACAATACAGCCATGTTAATTAGAGTACAAAATAGTTTTACAAGACACCACAGGGGCGTATCCAAGTCAGTGAAGAATGGATGTCTTAGTTAAAATGAAACAGCTTAATTTGATATTGATTTATTCACACAGCTATTTTTACAAAATTAAATTATGTATCTTCACTATTGCTTTTATTATTCTCAGTGGGCGCAATGTTTAACGTCTATCTCAATTATAGTCCTTCTTAAAGTTTCTATATTGGTTATAGTCACTTAATTCACACTCATTATTAAAACAAGTTCAGTCTGCATGTTACCATCATTTAAAATATCTTACAGTCACGCATCCAGTTCAGTAATCTCGCTTGTAAGTCGCACTCTTCACTGCACCGATGCTCGCAGTCAGCAGATCTTACTCGTGGTAGTCCCTTCCGTCGCCACTCGTTTCTCTACTGGCTCGTCGTCTATCGCTTAAGGTTGCAAAATCTTCCAAACTCCCGGCTCCCATAAACTGTCATCTTGGTGGCCCGTCAGCCTCTTAGATCTGGAACGTTCCTCGCACCCCGAATCACGCTGAGAGAGGCAAGGAAGATTGACTAGAACATTATTTAAGATAACCTTAGAAATTCAATCTGCTGAAGGTCAGGAGCGCGCGAGATACCTAAGCTTATCGCGATGGTACGCAGCGGTATGCGCCTCAGCGTACCTTTGTTCCGCCAATTACGGAGTGGCCTTCACACACTCCTTCGTGACTCGCCACCCCCTTTTGACATCACTACTCTGTCCTCTTTTGCTCGCTCGCGCGGGACAGGTCAAGGGGAGCGATGCAAAGCAGCGAGCAGATGACAACACAAATACACAAGAATTGAAATTATATATATATATATATATATATGTATATATATATATATATGCATGTGTCTGTGAAAAATCCTATGAAGCAATCCTAACAAATAACTACAGTAGAACTATTAATATCAAGAAAAATAGAAATAAAATATCACCATATCACGCAATACTTGGATTAGCAAAACTCTATGAATATGATATGGACTAAAGGCTCAAATGGGATACCAAGGACCTGCATTCACTTTCGTCGTCATGCCATCTAACTTAAATTATATTTATGTAAAACATATACATTTACCTACTGAAACATACGTTTCAAAAAACATCTAATGTGTTTTACATTATTTAGAGTTTTGTTGATACTGGTTGTAGTTTCACTCAAAACCTCTTGTTAATATGCAAGGAAGGCGAATATTTACAATTTAACTCCATGCAACAGTCGTATTTGCTCGGTATGGTTTATGCTCTCAAACTCTTTTGTAAATATTCCATGAGAAATGTACAAATTGCTTACCTTTAAAAAGTAATAAATTAAACCTATTAAAAATAACTATAGCAGAGTAAAATTAATACGAAAATATTAAAATATTGTGTAGTTTTAAATACCAACGCAAGAAACTATAAAAGTAATAGTAAAAACTTAGGTTTTTTTTGCCAAACACATGCGACGTGAATGGGACTTTAAAAATAATATTGACTATACATTTGTGACAGGAACTTCACACTAGGCTGTGATGGATGTAAGGTTGGTGACAGCTCTGAGACGCATTTAGCACCCCTCTGCTCCCTACCAAGGGATGTTGACACATTTAGATTTTGGGAATGCTAAATAAAAATTTTCAGCACTTTGACATTTATACTATGTGTTTCAATTATCGCCTGTAAAATAAGTGAATAAGTGAGAGCTATAGGCGGCACCCAATAGCTGAGGTCTTCGTCAGCAGTTACGGATTAGGAGAAAACCCTCCGTAAACGGCCACGTCTGCCTCTTTTTCCACACGCTATAACTTGAGAGTCATCCCGTCGGGAATCGCCGTCATGGAAGTCGAGTAGTCTGACCACTAGAGCATCGCAACCTTTAAATTGAGATACGGGGTTGTAAAATAAATTTTAAATTGTCGTATATGGATAAATATAGCGCTTGATCTCGAATAAGATTACCTGCCTGAAGTCTAGTCATGACTGCGTTATTTAAAAATGGAGCTCGTGCTCTTGCTCTTAACATCTGCGTATGTTCCCTTTAACCAAATAATCTACGCGTAATCTACTTTTACGGTTGTGTTCNGCTCTTAACATCTGCGTATGTTCCCTTTAACCAAATAATCTACGCGTAATCTACTTTTACGGTTGTGTTCTAAGTTTGATATAGATAATGGTAGACGCAAATAATTACTTTGTTTAAAATTGACCAATATTTTGTTGACTGGAACAATGGGANAATATGCAAGGAAGGCGAATATTTACAATTTAACTCCATGCAACAGTCGTATTTGCTCGGTATGGTTTATGCTCTCGAACTCTTTTGTAAATATTCCATGAGAAATGTACAAATTGCTTCCCTTTAAAAAGTAATAAATTAAACTTATTAAAAATAACTACAGCAGAGTAAAATTAATACGAAAATATTAAAATATTGTGTAGTTTTAAATACCAACGCAAGAAACTATAAAAGTAATAGTAAAAACTTAGGTTTTTTTGCCAAACACATGCGACGTGAATGGGACTTTAAAAATAATATTGACTATACATTTGTGACAGGAACGTCACACTAGGCTGTGATGGATGTAAGGTTGGTGACAGCTCTGAGACGCATTTAGCACCCCTCTACTCCCTACCAAGGGATGTTGACACATTTAGATTTTGGGAATGCTAAATAAAAATGTTCAGCACTTTGACATTTATACTATGTGTTTCAATTATCGCCTGTAAAATAAGTGAATAAGTGAGAGCCATGGGCGGCACCTAATAGCTGAGGTCTTCGTCAGCAGTTACGGATTAGGAGAAAACCCTCCGTAAACGGCAACGTCTGCCTCTTTTTCCACACGCTATAACTTGAGAGTCATCCCGTCGGGAATCGCCGTCATGGAAGTCGAGTAGTCTGACCACTAGAGCATCGCAACCTTTAAATTGAGATACGGGGTTGTAAAATAAATTTTAAATTGTCGTATATGGATAAATATAGCGCTTGATCTCGAATAAGATTACCTGCCTGAAGTCTAGTCATGACTGCGTTATTTAAAAATGGAGCTCGTTCTCTTGCTCTTAACATCTGCGTATGTTCCCTTTAACCAAATAATCTACGCGTAATCTACTTTTACGGTTGTGTTCTAAGTTGGATATAGATAATGGTAGACGCAAATAATTACTTTGTTTAAAATTTACCAATATTTTGTTGACTGGAACAATGGGATGATGTTAATATCTCAGTTTGTTGTAACAACAAAATCAAGAGGTTACATTGCCGGCTTTCATTTGGTTGACTGTACTACGATCGAATCAAATGGCAGTCTTTGTTCCAAGATACAGCTAGAGCGTTCGTTTATGTGGCAAGTAGAATGCCAATAGTGCTTTTCAGTATGGCTAGTAAAGCGTTGTGCTGGTATAAAAAATATCGACGATATCACTTCAAGTAAAAGAAAACCAGAAAATATATAACAGAGAATATGGATTACTGTATTAGTAACAAATATATCAACAGAACTTAAAATGGTAGTCATTGGTCGGTGAGTAAAGTGTCACCTATACAAGCCATCACTTCGAGTTCAAATCTCGATTGTATAGTTGACTATTTTTAATATTTACTAAAATGCGCATTATGACTCAACAAAATGCTAGCATAACGAAACATTCATAACGGTTTATGAAAAAATGTTCCCATACGAGCATTTATTTATTTGCAACAAATAAATTGTTTCAGACAACCGAATTGCTTTGTTTGTGTGAAACAGTGAAATAACAAAGTGGATGTTTGCCGTAACACAACTTTTTAAACTGTAATATTTGGTTACATCTACAAAACCTTTGTATGGCACTATTTAAAAATAATATTTTGTTGGCAGGAACAAATGTTTTTTTTTTGTCCCAAGTATTAATTTCTTTCAGTGTGATTGACTTATGTCAAATGGGTTTTGAAAATGAAAAACCACAAATTTTATACTTTGCCATCATGATTTTGCTATGCAAAACACAGTTTTGTTTACCTCAAGAAAATCTGTTTCATCAGTATATTAGTTCTCAGCTGATAACTTTCTCTTAAAGAGGTTAGCACTTGGATTAGATGCTTTATTGTATTCAGATATTATTTTCATGTTTATTAACGTGAGATAGAATGTCTCCCTGTCAACGGAAGTGTGTCCATTGTGTACTGCAATTTCAGCAGTAGGACAAGAAAGATCTGGTCGTAAGATTGACCCAGGCACTAAGGAAGCACGGGCAGGTATTTCGGGTGGCACCAACTCTCTACACATATCGCTACCGCAGTCGTACGTGCCTGTATCTGTTCGTACACGCTGTTCCCTCTCCTGGAACGAGCAGTCGTTTCCTAACCACACGAGGCCCCAGCTGCGTGAGTCGCAGTGCATGCCTACCGCTCTGTGGCGGCTGAGGGGCGCCTGAGAGTATGATGTTTACTCTTCACTGTGAGTACAAGGTTGTTTCTCTATAAGCCTATTACCTAGTTTACACTAAAACCACTAAATAGTAGCTCTGAAGCTGAAGTCACATTGCTTTTGCAAAGGCTGCCTCGCAACTTCTTCATGAGTGACCGCGGTACATTCAGAGTCACACTGGCTACTTGGTATTTATAGCGTCTGCCAAAAATAAAAAAAATCTCCGCTGTTCCCAGTCTTTTAATTATAACGATGGCATATTGTTTTGATTTTTATGGAATATTACGTTTTCAGCGGGCCCCACGGGATGCAGTACCCGTACCCCTTTATTTGATATGGGTCCGCACCCGTCCATCCATCCGCGGTCCCCCAACAGTACGACTGCCTTACTGGGCATTATCTTTGCGAGACAGATAAGCATAAATGGCCTCATTATAATATTGTTCTTTAGCTTAAATGCTTTGCTAAGCACTCCACGCTCGCCACACTGCGATTGTTGGTTGCGCGTCTGGTGCGATTTCCAACACACTGCCAGCACGAGTCCAAACTCGTTTGATCTAGGACTTTTCTTGCGTTCTTTCGAGAGGGTGGGCGGAGGCTTCTGTCTTGTACCAAGTATTACTTTACTCCAAAATATACAATACATATTTAATTGAAAAAACGAGCAGAATACTATTAAAACGTTTCTAAAATACAAATAGTTACTTTGATGACTAGATAAATTCAAAGTATTTAGTGGAGAAATNGACTAGATAAATTCAAATTATTTAGTGGAGAAATTTGATTAAAGGAGGGCAGCGCTTCAGGCCCAGTAAAGCTTCCTTTCCGTGAAAATACAAGTTAAAATCTGAAATAAGATATTGCGTTAACATAGTGAATCGATGGAGGCAGTCCGTTGACCCTAACCATAGCTCCATCGAATAAAGTCATCGACGACGACAATTAAAATACTTCAACAGACTACGCCCAACGCGTAAGTCGTGGCAGCACAGTAGCGACAATTAAACTTTAAAAAATCATTGGGAAGCAGACAAAAAACTATACAAAACACGTTAAAGCAACTGAAACTATACAGAGAAGCAATAAATTAGTTAGACCGAAACTACAATTTAGGCAGGCGTCCAAAACCAGAATTTAGAAAAAATCTAACTCACTGTAAAGCCCAAGACAAACACAATACTACGCCTCGCAATTATTTCAAAAACACTGAACTNCTAACGCGTAAGTCGTGGCAGCACAGTAGCGACAATTAAACTTTAAAAAATCATTGGGAAGCAGACAAAAAACTATACAGAGAAGCAATAAATTAGTTAGACCGAAACTACAATTTAGGCAGGCGTCCAAAACCAGAATTTTGAAAAAATCTAACTCACTGTAAAGCCCAAGACAAACACAATACTACGCCTCGCAATTATTTCAAAAACACTGAACNAGAAAAAATCTAACTCACTGTAAAGCCCAAGACAAACACAATACTACGCCTCGCAATTATTTCAAAAACACTGAACTGACCCACAAGTGAAAAGTTGCTACCACGACTCACAGTTTTACAAGTTCAGGCATAATCAACCGCTCACGCAACTACAGGATTTAAACGGCGTCTTATAGTACCCACGTCCAAGGACGGGTAAACTAATAATTCTAGCTCATATTGCAATTTAAATTAGCTAGCAGGCGTCAACACGACGATCTTCTTCACAGACATAGAATGAGGCGTAGAAAGAATGCTGCACAAGGCGTGTAACTACTTATATAAACTAGCCCCTCAATTTAAAAAGCTGACATACAAGGAGGGGTAATCAAGGGAGGGGAATGAGGAGAGAAAACAAGAGGGGAACCGAGTCGGCCAAGGCCGCCTTTCAGAGGAGCGAATCCAAAAACGATGTGTGCGGCGTCACCACCGTAGCAACGTGTTTAGTTATTTCCTAAATACGCCATGTATCACAACCGTTTTAAACCTTCTTTAATATACAATTATCTTAGTTTTCGTTAAATTAAAGTTTCGCCTGTATTTCATTTATAAATAACAATACTGAATTTTTAATAAATACTAATAAAAACAGTGAGAAAACATTTGTGTTGGTAGCGCCTAGTAAGAAATAGTTGTCATGTAAAATATTATTACCACTGAGTGCCCACGAATTCGGTGCGTTGTCCTTTGGTGTAATGTTCTAGAATAAGTTAAACTTGATTTGCACCAGACGGATGAATGTCCTGGAAGTAGAACTTTAGCAGGGCTACTGAAGAGTGTGAAGTAACCGTGAATTGATTATAGCACCATAGCGCCACTAGTGATGTGACGTTATGAGTGGTAGGCTGTGTTGCTGAACTGTCACGACATTGTGAAAAAGCGTGCATGCACCATTAGTGAATTCGTCTTCCTGATTTGACAACTTAAATTTTTAAAGACATTATTGCCAAATTATGCATTTCTGAACTTTTTGTTTGGTCGAGTTTTCGACTATAAAGAGCCGAGAAAAGCCGCTCCTTGAAGTCAGATGGTCAGCCGAAGCAGCTTGAAGAAGTTCAACTGAGGCTATGACGGAGATGACCAGTGGAAGAAAACCTCATGCTCGTACTCATATAAGGGTTTATAAAGAAAAATATTTAAGAGAAGGTCAGGCAGATAATCATTTTTACACCACCAATTTCAATTATGAGTATGATGAAATCGTGGAACGATACGCACCTAAACGTTAGACGCTTCACTGCCAAGCTTTAAGACATTGTATTTGGTATTGCCACCTCACGGCTGTTTGTATTTGCTTGCACAATGCAGAAGTATTCTACTACAGTCACTAAGGAATTGTAACTTCATATGCAAAGTATATATGGTAGTTATTTGTATTCAATTTATGAAGATAATAAGTGTAGAGTATATTTTTATAGCATATTTTTATAGTGATTAATAAAATCAATGTTTTGTATATTAAGCCATTTTTCTTCCATTGAAAAATGAACCTTTTGAGTGATGACTTGTTACTTTGCCATAGGAGACTTACACATTATTTTGATTTTATTTGAAGATATCGGTCAGGTTAGGGCACCGTCTCGAGCTGGTAGGGTCTGGCTGTAGCCGCTCCTTCTTGTCTTTCTGCTCGTTATTATTCTTGCGCAGAATACTGACGCGCCGAGGCAAGCGCAAAGCGGACTTCAGTGGTCACCAAAAATATTTTGTTGGCTACCACAACATTCTTCTGTCANGCGCCGAGGCAAGCGCAAAGCGGACTTCAGTGGTCACCAAAAATATTTTGTTGGCTACCACAACATTCTTCTGTCAATATAGACATGAAACAAGTTGTTGTGATGCCAGCAAAATTCTTTCGTCAATCCAGTATTTAGTGGAAACTACAAAATTACGTTTATGCTCACCAATAATTTAGTGCGTTTGCAGGCAATTATGTATTCGTTAGTCGCAGTGAAAATGTTACGATGAAAGCAACAATATTGGTTTGTGAGATTTACAAAGGTAAAGAAATATNTTCGTTAGTCGCAGTGAAAATGTTACGATGAAAGCAACAATATTGGTTTGTGAGATTTACAAAGGTAAAGAAATATCCAACCAACACAAGATTGTATTGACTTGGCGTTGTAAAGCTGAGAGATGGTAGTGAATAACGATAGCCTCGTAAAATGAAACTACTGTATTTAAATTTTAAAGCATAGTTTGAAAACTAAATGTAGCTTAGACCAGCTCTCAAGCCTTGCAAAGCAGTTTACGTGTGCCAAATATGCATATATTTCTAGAACATAAAGTATTTCGCCAAAACGAAAGAGAACTGTAGTTTGTCGTTATATTGTTTTTAATTCCCACAATATGAAAGTGAAACGGATATATATAGGTATTGTAGTTGGTCTTCTCTCATATCTCAGGGGTAGGTTGGCCGACTGGTAGTCGAAGGGTCGGGAGTTCGCGCCCCATCCTCCATGGCATATTCTCAGTTCGAATGACGCGCACATGTGAACTGTGAATTTGTCATCAAGTCGTTATAATTTGAGGTCATAAAACGTCACAAACACACAACGTCACACACGCTATGTCCATTGGCAAATGTTATCAGTCAATATGTCAATGAAGTCAACTGAAAAAAAAAAAACAAGTTGGTAGGGCACCGGGTTTTGTGGAGTGAAGTGCGTGGAGTACTCAGGGCATGAGTGCGATTCTTTTTTTGTCGTTAGGAATATTTATTTTTGTGACAAAATAATTACAGTTAATTTATTTTATACTGCAAAGTTTATTTAAAACAAAAAAAATACAAGAAAATTTTTAACATATATGTTAACATCATTGCAACACAAAATGTGTTTTTCCGCAACACAAAAGTGGTCTTGCCGCTACAGTAAGGAGGTAATGTTGTCATAAAAGTACTTAATTTTACAGTAACATTAATAGTTTAACGTTATATTATATTAACAGCAATATTAGTAACTGACGGCTCACAGATAACAAAAAATTAATGCTGTAGTGACATTTGTACTGTTGGCCTAACATTAGACTTTTTCTGTGTATGGTCTAACAAAAACTAAACACTTCTCGAAGTCGTCAAGAATGGAATTCGACCCTTGGGCCTTTCAACTGCTAACTCTGCTTGTTACCATTACGCGACCTTGATTGACGTTATAGCGTTGTCTTCAGCATGTACATATATACTTGAAATCTAATAAGTGGGCATGCACGACAAGGCTTGCACACTTGATCTCATGGGAAGTTAATTTTCTGGAATAATTTACGCAGAACATTTACGTACTTGGAATAAACGAATGATATAATCCGTTCATAAGTACTTACTATCCCCCATGAATTAGTTCGTAACCTGATGCAAAGAACCGAACACAGGCAAATATGGCGTCTTGGCAAGACATGAGGTGGTCACTTCGNTTAGTTCGTAACCTGATGCAAAGAACCGAACACAGGCAAATATGGCGTCTTGGCAAGACATGAGGTGGTCACTTCGAATATGCCGTAGCGCATGCGCAGAATATATCGGACGTAGTTTTGCAGTCGTAGCAAAATGTTTTACTGCGGAGAACACGAATGCTGTTGCTGCCAACTAAATATTTCGTGGGAGANAGAACACGAATGCTGTTGCTGCCAACTAAATATTTCGTGGGAGACAATAAATATTTGTTAAATAAACAAATATGTTAGTGAGTACTAACTAGCTTTAGGACTAGTCAATCTACGTGTTATTGGGCACCAAAATCTGTTGTTTTTTTCTTTACTAACGACAAAATTTTGCCTCGGAAGCATCAACCTAGCAGTTTTGTAACTACTGTCAAATTTTTTTTTTTCAGTGTGACATTGGAGATAGCAGAAACTCCGACACGTAGGTTAAATTGTCCGGTACTGTTTTATTTTTGTTATTTTTCACTTTTATTAAGGGACCTACCTACACTGTACTTGAGCTGAATTGCAGAATGTTTGACATACACATTTATTAACGAAACTATCAAATGGTTTACAGTGCACTGCATATTTATTAAAATAACAGACATTTCAAATGAGGGAGGGTAGGCAATTTTAAAACATTATACATTCGAGAAAATAACGTTTTGAAACATTCCAATATAGATAAAATTGCTTTTCAGTGGGCCATATCTAAAATACACTAATCACACACATACAAAACTACCATATGGCCCTGAAGACTATTCACCGATAAAATGACAGGGNTTTTTTTTTTTTTTTTTTTTCAGTGTGACATTGGAGATAGCAGAAACTCCGACACGTAGGTTAAATTGTCCGGTAATTTTTTATTTTTATTTTTTCACTTTCATTAAGGGGCCTACCTACACTGTACTTGAGCTGAATTGCAGAATGTTTGATATACACATTTATTAACGAAACTATCAAATGGTTTACAGTGCACTGCATATTTATTAAAATAACAGACATTTCAAATGAGGGAGGGTAGGCAATTTTAAAACATTATACATTCGAGAAAATAACGTTTTGAAACATTCCAATATAGATAAAATTGCTTTTCAGTGGGCCATATCTAAAATACACTAATCACACACATACAAAACTACCATATGGCCCTGAAGACTATTCACCGATAAAATGACAGGGCCACTGCTAAGGTCCCATAGATACATGTAGCAAGACCAAAACTCTGCGTGCTGGTTTAGTGTCCTATGTGTGGCAGCGCTAGTGCAGTGTCGCCTTACCATTCCCATGTTTCTGTGCTTCACAGAAACTAACTCCAGGTAGGTGGTATATGACGTAATAATTGTACATATGACTTATTTTTTTAAGTCTGTTCAATTTATTAAATATTACAATGTTTCAGGCAGAGCCCTGTTCTTATAAGATTATGAAATTCATCAGTTTAAGTTTATTTCAAATAAAGTTGCATTACTTATCCTGTGTGAGATTAATTTTTATGTTATGTTGAGTATGTTTCTGAGAAAAATAAGACATAGGCCTACACATGTTTTAGTTTGGTTGTACAAAATAATACACAGAGTGAATTTCAAAATTTCTTTATATATGATTTTTTTTATTGATGGTGTAACATTATGCTAATTTCTCGAATGCAAACGGGGCAAAAAAGAATGCAGTGAAGCAAAAATTTAAAAAAATTGCTGATATAGCGGGTTATGTCATCAAAACTAACTAATTATTATTCTCTTGGTTACACGTCTGGGCGAGATATACTGCCACTTTACTGGCATAACTGTCAATAGAACAGTTTGATATAACAGAATTATGTCATACTGGGTTACTGACATAACTGACAATAGAACAGTTTGACATAACAGCATCATGTCATACTGGGTTTATTGAGCTAAATCCATGCCCGTATCGTTGCACTCGTTGTTTCAGAATATAAACAGCGACTTTTCTCCAAGTAGCAGAGCGCTATTAATAATACCAACTCTTATTATATTCCATTTCAGTATGGTTTAAGTTTTATCATAAATTTTAAAAGCTGCTAGTCATCAGAAAATTATTTCGTGGCATATTTTCAAGACAATTATATATGAAATAGGAAAGCAAATCAACCAAAACGCCGTACAAAATACTTCCATGTTAAATGTAAACAATTCATAACTTTAAATATTTTACGGATAAATGTATATACTTAGTTAACTGAGCCAAACACACACACGCGCTTTATATATATATATATATATGTATATANAAACAATTCATAACTTTAAATATTTTACGGATAAATGTATATACTTAGTTAACTGAGCCAAACACACACACGCGCTTTATATATATATATATATATATATATGNGTCATCAAAACTAACTAATTATTATTCTCTTGGTTACACGTCTGGGCGAGATATACTGCCACTTTACTGGCATAACTGTCAATAGAACAGTTTGATATAACAGAATTATGTCATACTGGGTTACTGACATAACTGACAATAGAACAGTTTGACATAACAGCATCATGTCATACTGGGTTTATTGAGCTAAATCCATGCCCGTATCGTTGCACTCGTTGTTTCAGAATATAAACAGCGACTTTTCTCCAAGTAGCAGAGCGCTATTAATAATACCAACTCTTATTATATTCCATTTCAGTACGGTTTAAGTTTTATCATAAATTTTAAAAGCTGCTAGTCATCAGAAATTCATTTCGTGGCATATTTTCAAGACAAATATATATGAAATAGGAAAGCAAATAAACCAAAACGCCGTACAAAATACTTCCATGTTAAATGTAAACAATTCATAACTTTAAATATTTTACGGATAAATGTATATACTTAGTTAACTGAGCCAAACACACACACGCGCTTTATATATATATATATATATGTATATATATATATATATAATCGTTAAGGTCAAAAAGGGTTGTACGTTATTTTATGTCGACTTTAATACACTTCAAAACACACGTCTAAGAACAGCTAGAACAATGTTTTGGACTACTAATGATTACGATACCTTTACGCCGGAAAACAACCGCCTAACTTCACAATATAAACTGGCTTCACTTGTTTTCACTGCATGGTAAAGGACATAGCCGCCTCCTGACTTGCGTTTACTGTGACAACTCTGGACTGTGCTCAGAGAGGCAGGGTGGGAAGATCAAGCCCACAATTATTAGATTGGGAAATCGAGTAAAAAATTGAGAAGAAATAAACGGGATATAAGCAGAGAATATTAATTGTAACAAAAAATTATTAGATATCGGAAATGTAGCTTATAAATTTCGATACGGGATATACTTTAAACTGTATACGTTTCGTCTATATTTTGCAACGACTTGCACGCCCTGGAGGACTGTGAATTTACAATAAAACTGTACGTAAACAAGGCCGTTATTTCATGCTATCTGGAGAGGATGAATATATAACTTAGGCTAGTATTTCACAGTGTGATTATAATCTTCACATAATTTACCTTGCAATTTTTCAATACTTTTTAGATCATTATTAGTTCCAAAAGAATAAGCTGTTTTACAAAAATTGTTTTATCGACAAAAGGAAATTTCAATGAAAATAAATACGTTGTACGTTTAAGGTTTGTAATGTCAGCATTTCTAGACAAAGACTTTGAGCAAAGATAATGTGATTTTAAAATACGTTGAAATTCACATCCCTGAATATGCTCTAATGTGTATTCAAAGATGTTGGATATAACGAAGTTTTTTGCTAAAATTTCATTTGCAGACGAACGTAATAATTCTGAACGTTGGCTTGTGTTTAACTTTGCGATGTCGTACCGTACGTATTGTAGCCTCGTTTTCAGGTGTACGTCAGCGGGCTTTTCTTGATGCGACGTCCCCTTATTCAGCGAAGCACCGAGCAGTAATAACAGATATGTGTGAACTTCACGAATTCATTCGTCCTTGGGTGTGGTAATGTTTTCGCGGTAGTCAGGCGTCTTTACCGATTCTTATGTACTCCAGGGCATGTCAATAAAATAGTTATAGTCACAGCGCTAGCAAAAAACATAAAAGCGGTTGAAACCTGGCGTGCCACCAAGCGACGACGTCTGGAGTTCTCGCGGCGGCGTCCGGCGGCGAAGCGGAGCGGCGTGCGAGGACGCGACGTGCGTGTCGGAGGCGGCCAGCCAGGACTCGGGAAGGACTCCGAGGACTCGCCCCTCCGTGTTTGCGCTCTCATCACCGGGGCAAACAGCAGGCCGCGTCCGTACTGATTGGGCACTCACAAGTACCAATAACTGGCCTCGGGGCGGAGGGCCTGCGACAATATTGGAGATGCTCACAAATTTGTTTGACCTCTTGTCGAGATGTCGTCCTGGTCCGGCCACTCGCCGTGCCCACAGCCCGCACGTAGCGGGGACACGGTCGTGGAGCGAGCCGCGACGTCGTCACGAGTTGCCGCAGAAGAAGGAAGTTTCCTTAGCTGAGGCTTTTGTCGGTCCCAGCTTCTAACTGCCGCTTGCGTGTTTGCTCTGGTGTTCAGTGTAACTTGGGTTCAAAGAACATGTTCGTTAAAAACTGACAGTTTCATCACAGAGTATTTAACAATACAGAGGTAAAACAGGCGCTTACACCACGAACTCCAGCGCCTGGTAACCTACAATGCCCGTTCCCAGCCTCGNTGGGGACACGGTCATGGAGCGAGCCGCGACGTCGTCACGAGTTCCCGCAGAAGAAGGAAGTTTCCTTAGCTGAGGCTTTTGTCGGTCCCAGCTTCTAATTGCCGCTTGCGTGTTTGCTCTGGTGTTCAGTGTAACTTGGATTCAAAGAACATGTTCGTTAAAAACTGACAGTTTCATCACAGAGTATTTAAAAATACAGAGGTAAGACAGACGCTTATACCGCGAACTCCAGCGCCTGGTAACCTACAATGCCCGTTCCCAGCCTCACGCAGTCATTCAAATAACGGGTACGCCCGCAAGGAAGGAACCGCCACGCCATTATATCTCTACGTACCTATTTACAGTATGCCTAATGTAGAGTCAAAGCATACAATTGAAGGAAGCACCATCGCTATATGTGTTACTTGCATCGCTGTGAATACTCACTTGTGTTCGAAACAGGGAAGTCCTAACAACTCTGTTCCGAACACAAAGTCGAGTGCTCATACGCGTCTTCTTCATAGCATGGTCAACAAGAAAGTCCCTTAAAAAGTCCTAGAGGTAAGAGGCTATATTTTAAGTTTTAATTTTTAATGTGATGAAGTAGCCGATGTTTGTAACTCTGTGAGTAGATTCGATCGGCGCTCTTAGAGTCTAAATTGTCTGCAGGGTCTCGTCTCGGTCTGGATTTAAGCTAGATGTCGATGTCACTCCCGACTCTTATGCGACTAACTTTGGTTAGTTCAAAGCTACCACTTTCAAAGATTTCATGAGTTATGTTAAAATTTTTAATAATGGACAAAAGAGATATACATATAATTACTCCTTGTGTATCAACATTTTTGAGTCCAGTTCCCGTCATTAGCTTAACTTTACAGTTTAAACCATTTCTTCGTTCTTAAAGGCGTTTGGCGTATGATGATATTTAAGTNTCTTATGCGACTAACTTTGGTTAGTTCAAAGCTACCACTTTCAAAGCTTTCATGAGTTATGTTAAAATTTTTAATAATGGACAAAAGAGATATACATATAATTACTCCTTGTGTATCAACATTTTTGAGTCCAGTTTCCGTCATTAGCTTAACTTTACAGTTTAAACCATTTCTTCGTTGTTAAAGGCGTTTGGCGTATGATGATATTTAAGTTTTTTCACTTGTTTACATGTGAATCACATGATAAATTCCATAAAAAAATGTTCCGAAATAGTTAACTTGTCACACCATTGGCCGACAGCTAGTGAGTAATGAACATTGTAATACAATAAGGTCAAATTTTGACTAGCATGGCAGTAGTAGGTGAAAATACAGAGAACTACGTAAATTGTATTCTAGAGGGGCGGATATAAAAAAAAATTGTAAAATGCCTTGAATACCATCAATGTGTAGCTACCTCCTTGACCGCCGACACTTACTGTGATAATTACATGGTTTTTATCGTGTTTAGTGTCAGATTCAATGAAGAATTTAGTTATTGTAACAAGAATAAATTTTCTCTCTGATTTAGTGGGCCTACTTGTACTCGCATACCTCGTAAACTCATGTTCGTCGAAACCAGTCAACTAGGTACTGGATGCTTGATTATATACGCAGCAACCTTGGTACTGTAAAGACAATAACCGCGTGGGTTCTGTGTACAGTTGACGGCATGAATGGCATTTATTACGCAACACGTGAACGATCGTGGGCACAGGAACTAGACGAGTCAAGAGCCCAACATTGAGTGGCGTTTGTTAGCACGCTAGACTTACCAGAACTGCATGGTAGTTTTACCATAGAGTATATAAGAACACAGAAGCGAACAAAATGTCGTGGTGGTTCTTTTGATTTGGGCGTACCCATTTGATGATGCGAAGTGAGATTTATGTGTGATTGGTTACCACACGCTGCGAAACATTCCCTATTGGCCCGGCTTCCGCCAGGCAGACGCTGATTGGCAGACGGAGTTGCGCCCATGTTGCTGGCAAGTGACGCCATTTTCTCGGTTAGTGCAACTGGAATTCGCGTTAGAAGGAGCGGGTTCACCTCTGTATTCTTCAGTGTTCTGTCTTTTCACTTAACACCGTTGAAAATTCTCTATTTTTTTTTCGTGTCCTGCAATGTCTTGAGACAAAGGCGAACATTTAGTACTCAAACAGACGGTTTCCGCATGGCCGAGACTATCAAGTTGTACGTACAGCAAGAAACAGCCAGAAAATATATTAATCGCAGATCATAAGGGAGAATACGCTAATTCTTGCTCACGCCGTAAGATGTGTTTCGGATACAGTTAAAACACATGGTATATCGTAAACTTTTCTTTCGGCCAGTACAAAATAACCAGTTATGTTAGGTTAGCTGAACATTTGAAATAGGTGGGATATAGTTATTTTGTCAATTTCAGTAACCAACAATACCTAAAAAATAAAACAACTATTTAAGAACATTGTCACAAACAATCACTAACCAATACAAATGTTAGCAATACAACACAGACAAATGAAATAAACCACAATTTAACATCAAGACTGAAAACAAATCAACCACTTACATAATATTTCGCACTACTGCNTCAAATGAAATAAACCACAATTTAACATCAAGACTGAAAACAAATCAACCACTTACATAATATTTCGCACTACTGCTCTCACATAAAAGTGCGAACTTCTGAATACTGTGATAAATGACTCGGCATATCCTCAAAATCACTATCTTGGTCAAATAGTCAGCAAAATACTCAGAGGGAGGATTATCATTCACAGCACATGAAGGCACACCATCAAGAGGACATTCAACACCTGACGGCCAGCGACTGGAAAACTTCTGAAGCTGGGCCTTCATATACAGGATGAGTATAAAAGAATACCACAACTTTGAAGGTCCATGACATCAAAACCAAACAACCTACAGCCTTGATTAACCAATCAAATCAACCGCGAAACCGTGAAGTTTGTTAACCATATATTCATAAATGTTCAATGTGACCACCATGAGCGGCTCGAACGACATCTACGCGACAATCAAACGCGTTCCATACTCTTGTCAGCATGTCCAGTGTTACGGTTTGGATGGCGTCCATAATTCTCGTTTTGAGGTCTTCAATGTTAGTCGGCAATGGTGGACGAAACACTTGATCCTTTATGTACCCCAATAGAAAAAAATCGCACGGGGTAAGATCCGGGCTNGAAACACTTGATCCTTTATGTACCCCAATAGAAAAAAATCGCACGGGGTAAGATCCGGGCTTCTTGGAGGCCAGTGATGAAGAGCTTGGTCACCAGCTGCTCCTCGACCAATCCAGCGTTGCGGCAACGTCTCGTTCAGGTATCCGCGAACAGCTAGGTGCCAAGGGGGTGGTGCACCATAAAGGAAACATCAGACCGTTCCCTTCACATTGACGTATCGAATGCGAGCTCGCTACCCCCTCACCACCTCAAACCGAGAGTTACGAAAGCCATCTAAACCGTAACACCGGACATGCTGATAAGAGCGTGGAACGAGTTTGATTATCGCGAAGATGTCGTTCGAGCCGCTCATGGAGGTCACATTGAACATTTATGAATGTATGGTTAGCAAACTTTACGGTTTCATGGTTCATTTGATTAGTTNCAAACTTTACGGTTTCATGGTTCATTTGATTAGTTAATCAAGGTTGTAGGTTGTTTGGTTTTGATATTATAGACCTTCAAAGTTGGGGTATTCTTTTATACTCAATCTGTATATCAGATATTGACAAAGACGAGCTACTTGAACAACTTGAAATAAAAATAATTATCTCTGATTCGTCAAACCTCTCTGTTAATGGCTACTTTTGATTTTAAACAGTGTGGTTAATCTGCCAGACGCAGACCTCATAATGGTGTGCTAAAATTTTCTTTCTTTGAGTTTAAGGATATAAAAATTGTCTATTAGTTATAGTTTTAATGAACTGACATTCATTATAGCTGATGTTCATTTTTTTTGTGTAAAAGATTTTTTTTTTTTTCCTTGCTTGAAGTGGGTTTCCTCTTACGTTTTATTTTCGGAGGAGACTGTACTAGTTTGTTAAAGTTGCCAGAACATAGTTTTTGGCGAAGGCAACAGGTTTTTATAGCGTCGTGGTCACGGAGGATCGTTAACTTTTTTTTAAAGCACCGATAACTGACTCTCGATGTGTTTCAGTAGGCGTGTCTCGCTGGCTTATGTCTTCAGCGCTCGGCCTGAAATATATCTGCGGGAGTTGTGTTTATTGCGACAATTTGCCGTATATCGGGGTAGAAGCGTCGCCGAAACAAGGAAACAGCGTGTTAGGGAGCCGATAAAGTTGCGAACGGCGAATAATCTAGGCGCTTTGTTGGGACTCCTTAACGCTTCGGCGCCCACGATTGATTGAATGAGGCTTCACGAGGTACGACTGGCAGCTCTGAAATATCGTCCCCAGCATTTACGAACCTCACGCCTATCTTCGGTGGGTTGGAGTGGATGCAGATTTACGCACATGCTGCTACCCTCTTACACAACAAGGGAAACTGTTTTACGTCTGCTGTTTCACACCGACTTTCTAACTGCCGGGATAACAAGCGCCATCAATAGGCCTTGACACCTCCGGATCGTAAAATCTTCCCATAACGGTTTGTCATGTGTCACTTCGTAATTTTCTCTAAGAAACCATCGGTTCTCAAGACTTCATTATTAAGAGGCTCTCAACACAATTCAACAACTCTAAGAAACCATTTAAATGTACAATATGTATAATTTCGTTTTATTTTTATTTTTAACATAACACTAGTTAATGCATTTACCTTTATGCTGTTTTAAAATTATGCCATTAAAAATAAATATAAAAAATTGTAAATTTGCAAAATATTGAAATGTTAAAATTTATCTGACATAATGTACATATTTGTATTAATAAATGGTATTCTAGTATTGCTGCTGTGGTTACTTTTGATGTTACACTAGAATATATTACACATAGATTTGGTACAGTAATATTAAAACCGCTCGAAACTGAAAGTTAAAAACTAATGTTTCCTCCCCCACCGCCTCCTCACGAGACATTGTAACAATTGAACTGCTCAGATGCTCAAGTTTGTCAGACGCTCTTCCCACATTTACACTGATTCATGTATTTTTGACTAAAATATTTTTGTGGGACAAGGAGGTTGTCTCAAATTTGTGTCACCTTTCTAGCAACTCCAGGTGCCGGTCTTGAGGCAACTGCCAGAATCCAGCGCGGTGAGTCACTACTAATTTTGCCTGGTCACGGGGAAAGAGGGAATATATTTTACACAATATGGCAACAGATTCTCTTTACTTCGCAGCGAAAATAAAAAGAAAGGGTGGGACGCGACCACGTCTCACAGCAAGAGATCAAAGGTACGTTTCAGTAAACTGCATATAACGATTTCAAAATAATAATTCGCCTGTAAAATGGCGCGTTGGCTACCCTCCATATCCTCGAGACTTAGGTATTGTTTTATTGTGTATATTCTGATCATGTTTAATTGGTTTCTATTTTTGTATAGTCTGTTCGCGGTAAACTAAGCACTTTTGAAAGGCCTNGCTGTCCCAAAGCTTCACAAACACGAAAGAATTTTACACCCGAGTCCCGACAAATTCAGAATATTGCGTCATTACAGCCTCCAGGAGATCTACTTATATACATAGTGTGCATTCTTCCTTCGTATGTGATATCAACATTATCATAGACCTGANGCCTCCAGGAGATCTACTTATATACATAGTGTGCATTCTTCCTTCGTATGTGATATCAACATTATCATAGACCTGATATAGTTATTCATGCATTAGTAAAGTGAAACAGTGAAATGGTATAAAGAAAACATTTTACAAATTTGTCAGTTCTCACGCTCATGTGTAATTTCACTATCCACAGATGTTAACTTAACACTTTTCATTCAACATTAAGACATGGAACTATTCGTACTCCGTCATTACCAACTTTACTGGTCACTATGTCCACTATACTGTAAAAAAAAAATGGAATCCTCTATTTGTGTGCCATTTGTTAGCTGTTAACTATCTGCGGCGAAGACAACCGTTTGCAGCCATCCAGTACTTGCAGAAACTCGGATAGGCCCTTAGTAATGCGTAGATGTGTTAGTACGTTTACAGCTCTTAGTCATAAATGTTCAATATTATGGTAAGCCACCCTCGGAGCAGCCTACCGATATAAGGGGAGGTTTTGGCTAGCAAAGATGAAAAAAATTACTGGAATTTTGTTTTACATAATTCAGATAATACGAGTAAGAGCCGTCACAATAAAGTGAGCACTTTTGAAATAAATCTGAGAAAAAGAGTAAGTGAAGAAATTTTGGCGGCTCTTAACATCGAGGTCTTGAGAGCCTTAGAAACATGCTCCTACCTGCATATATTTTAAAGGGTGCACTGAGTGGCATGCTCCCAAAGTTGGTAACGAAGGAGGGAAAGTAATTTCATAGCTTCAATTGTGATAACTTAATTATTTATTTCGCTCTTTGTTTTTGTTAATGTATCTAAGTGTAAGAATTAACAGATTTGTAAAGTATTTACTTTTCTAATAATTTCACAGTTTTACTTGACCGACGCNTATCTAAGTGTAAGAATTAACAGATTTGTAAAGTATTTACTTTTCTAATAATTTCACAGTTTTACTTGACCGACGCTTCCATAAAGTAATGAGGCCCATGTCAGTGTTGATTTTACATATGGCGGAAGAATACACAACGTGCATACAAGTAGATCTTATGCAGGGCTTTAAAAATTGTTCAGNTTGATTTTACATATGGCGGAAGAATACACAACGTGCATACAAGTAGATCTTATGCAGGGCTTTAAAAATTGTTCAGTTTACCGCGAACAGCTTCTAAATTTGTACTTAAATGGTTAATACCTAACCGTAAATTTGATTGGCTGTTTTATTGGGCAAAACGTTTTTAACCTGGTATTAGATCACTGTGTGGTGGCCTAGTTAAGCGCCAGCCGTGAGGGTCTTCCACGGCTCTCAGCTGGTCTCTTTCCTCATTTCCCTTCAACAGGGGAGGCTTGGCAGCCACGCCCTACGGCGGTGAGAAATAGTACGTGGGGTTGGTGGCGCGCGTATTTACGCCGCTGCTGGCCGCGTACATAGGCGGCGGCCGGGCAATTAGGCGCCATGGCTGCCGCATCTCCGGCCGGCCGTTAAATAAACAGGCGGACTAGCGTTGAACGGCGACCAGTCCCACGTCGCCGCTAGATTGACACGTCAAGCGGCGACCCTAGGCAGCCGGCCACTGCTGCAGAGCAACATCGCCTTCTTTTTGGCGCTTCGTAGCTTGTTACCGTAGGCTATCTTGTTTACAGCAGTTTAAGTCGTCGAGTAACAACCAGGAGCGCTGTTATTTATTTTTTCGNTTTTGGCGCTTCGTAGCTTGTTACCGTAGGCTATCTTGTTTACAGCAGTTTAAGTCGTCGAGTAACAACCAGGAGCGCTGTTATTTATTTTTTCGTAGAGCTCATAGGGTGCGGGATCGAACTGCCAGACCTTGTGGTCGCCAGCATGGTTGACACTGTAGCCAACTGAGCTATCTGGGCATATGTTGGAGCAAGGGTTTTTATGAAGTTTACGTAATTACGTGTTTATGGAGAAATAAAAATTACAAAAAATTTAAAAAAGATTTTATATCAAAGATTTGTATAAATTTAATCCTAACTAATATTATAAATGCGAAAGTGTGTTTGTTTGTTTGTCCTTCTTTCACGTCGCAACGGAGCAACGGATCGACGTGATTTTTTTCACAGAGATAGTTAGAGGGCCGGGAAGTGACATAGGTTACTTTTTATCCCGAAAAAATATCTCATTCCTCCAGGAAATTTTTTTTAGTAAAAATAGCGCCCGGGGTGGATGGTTAAGTTTTTTAGTTTGTGTAAGAGAAGAGACTATAGAGAAACTGTTAGTGAATATTTATTTTCACATGATTAATATAAGATTTGTTTTTTTTTTATAGATTCCCTGCTTTGCATAAGAGATAGCTACGCAGCTATACGGCAGATTTCAAAGTAAAGGTCTTTACAAAGAAAAATGGTAATATGCTGTGGACTAACTATTTTCTTAACTTACTAATTTTGCCTATATTAGTTTGTTAAAAAAAATTGTCAGATGTTAAAAAAAATATTAGCTTTTAAAGTGCCAATGGAACATTGAATTGAATNCTTTACAAAGAAAAATGGTAATATGCTGTGGACTAACTATTTTCTTAACTTACTAATTTTGCCTATATTAGTTTGTTAAAAAAAATTGTCAGATGTTAAAAAAAATATTAGCTTTTAAAGTGCCAATGGAACATTGAATATAATGCTACGTCAATGTAAGTTGTTAGTGTAGGACGAAAGCACACTGTCACACAAAAAAGTGATAGACGCCCTAAACCGAACTCTACAGGATATACGAAACAATACNATATTAGCTTTTAAAGTGCCAATGGAACATTGAATTGAATGCTACGTCAATGTAAGTTGTTAGTGTAGGACGAAAGCACACTGTCACACAAAAAAGTGATAGACGCCCTAAACCGAACTCTACAGGATATACGAAACAATACAGACATTATGGGAGGAATGGTTGTATTACTGGCTGTTGACTTCCGCCAAACTCTACCGGTGATTCAGAGGGTCACACCTGCAGATGAAATCAAAGCCTGTCTCAAGTCGTCAAGCTTATGGGCAAATGTCAAGAAGCTTGACGACAAATATGAGTGTGCACCTCTACAATGACGGTGATACAGGACATAATGCTGATACACTAATAAAAATTGGAGATGGGTGGTTGGAAATAGATGCCGAGGACTGTGTGTCACTAACGGGGGATTTTAGTAATTTGGTGCAGAGTGATACGAAACTGATTGCTAGCGTTTACCCAGATCTACAAAGAAATATAAATGACGACCAGTGGCTATGTAAAAGAGCGATTCTAGCACCAAAAAATTACATCGTTAGTGCTCTGTTCTGTGTTTATGATCAGTGTCTGTCTACTAACAAAACCCGTTATTTCTCCCTACAAGTTTGTTACTATAACCACGCGAGCGAAGCTGCGGGTAAATACTAGTGTTTTATATTTGAACATCCATTCCAGGTTTTACATATTTTACCGAGTAACGGACTAGTTTATATATATATATATTTTTTTAAATGAAACTCTANTATATATATTTTTTAATTAAACTCTACACTCCCCTTACATAAAGCAAAACGATTAGATGTATGTGCTCGTAAAAATAAAAATAAATTATATTTAACAATGAAAGATATTCACTAATAATTTATAAAAGATATTAAAGTTATAGATTTGGTATTTTAACTAACCTTTAATCTGTTTTATTTAACTTGTAACATCTACTAATATAAATGTATCAAGCGATGTGTCTATGAAATAGTATTATCAAGGATAATTAGATTGTGATGTCAAAACTATCGATTAGGTAAAGCATAATTTTATTAATAAATGTTATGTGTTTAATGAAAAATTTTTTATAATATTTACAGACATAAGTGTAACGAGCGACGTGTCTACGAACTCGTATTTTCAAGAAGAATACGATTATTGGATCACAACAACCAAATATGCGAAGCATAATTTTATAAAACAAATGATATATATTTCATTATATATATATTTATTTAAAATTTACAAACAAGTGTCTACAGATTCGTATATTTTAGACAGATAAGAATATGCTGTCAGAAAATATGATTATGTGACTACGACCAGCGCCATATTGAATTTTATAAGCATATAAATGTATTAGTAAATATACCAAGTGTTATATATTTTCAGACCCGTGTTTTCAAGTCGAATGCTAAAGTAACATTATAAACTTTGTTTATTCACACTTTTTCGACGCCATATTGAATTTAGTAGGCATAGGAGCCATTTTTCATTTTTAAATTAATTATGTAACCAGTCCGAGCCTCAAATACAACGCAGTGGTTGCATTTCCATAGATCATCACCCCCACGAACTTAAAAGTATGGTTAGCCATCATTTCCGAACTGTTGACGTTATTGCGCCAAATTCATATTATATGCATCGCCCCCGATGTCGATCAGGGTGGTGGGTTTAATTAAGCCTTAAGTCCTCTTATATTCATAGTAGGCTGTCATTACCATACTTTTTAAAATACAGTCACCAAATTCATAACATAGGCATCATCTCAATGACGAAAAGGACAACATGGTCCTCTTATAAGCATAGTACGCTATAATTTCCGAACTGTTTAAGATACAGTCACCCAATTCACGCCACAGGCTTCGCTCCTGATATAGAACATGGCGACAGGGCAAGTATATCTTAAGCCCTCCTATAATCAAATTTGTCTACCATTTGCCATCCGCTGAAGCTACGGCCACCAAATTCATATCAAAAACATCACTCCCAACATCTAACAGGATAGTGAGGTCAATTATGCCTTAAGCCATCTTATAAGCACAGAGGTCTGACATCTCCCATCTGCTAAAGCAACGGTCGTCAAATTCATATCACAGACATCACTTCCGACTGCAATCACGGAGATAAAAGCAAGTAGGCCTTAAACCCTGTTATAAACACAGACAGTCGGCATTTCCGAACCTTTGAAGTTCGGGAACATGTAACAACCGCCCACATATGCACAGATAATAAAAGTAGGTACACATACAAGTGCATCGCTAAGTTGCCGATGCATGTAGGAGTGTAGGGCCCTAAATAGCACACATATGCGTCGGTCTGCACGCACTCGACAATCGCCCACCACCACCCTCTTTCTCTGCTACAACAGGTGTCTACAAACTCGGATCCCCTCAGCGACAGCTAGTCGCCCTTCTCCCACTGACATCCAGGTGGTATATATAAATACAAAAATATTTACATTAATAAACGTTACCACAGATAACATGCAACAACCAACTATATGCGTTGCAACCCCCCAGCCCTTGTCTCCAACACCATATTTCTATCTACTGATATTTTCGGAAGGAAGAATTATACATTTAGACAGGAAAACTAGCTACAAAATCATAATTTGGAATTTCATAAACCTCTTGATAGAAAAGTTAAAAAAAAATACACTGGCGAATAAATAATTAAATGAACAAACAATAAGTGCATATATCCACCCTATATTTATCTTTTCAACTAAGTGTTTTAGGTGTGTATGTGTGTGTGTGTGTGTGTGTAGCAGGTATAGACACACATCATTTAAGTTGGCCCGTCCTTGCCCTTGGTATAAATTAAATGCCTCACTTACAAGGTGTTTTTGAATAACACGTCGAAATTCAAACCACAGCATCTATGGAAGCACACAAACAACAAATCCCTTTAACAAAATTTTTGTAAAGGATATCTCGTATTTTTTATTTAAGTTGAAGTTATGAAAAACGACGCTGTGAGTTCGCAGCTACCTGTTTGCGCAACAAGTTACATACCACGAAAGCAAACGGANTCCGCAGCTACCTGTTTGCGCAACAAGTTACATACCACGAAGGCGAACGAAATTGGCGTGCCATTAGGGAAATAAAATGCAAATCTTTCTTGCAGCCTTTACTGCTCAATTGCTAATCTCCCATTGCTCATATAGTTTGGAAAACGTGTACCGATAAGTAACCACTAGCGGCGCCCACGTGCCTCGAGTTATTGGCGGCGTACAGTATGTGCAAGCGCTCTCCGCATGGTGCGCTAGTTCCGTTCGCTTTCGTGATATGCAACTTGTCCTTCACACAGGTACGTATAGCTGTTAATTTTCTGCGTTGTTTGCCTAACTTCAACTTAAATTTAAAGATAGCAGATAACCTTTTTAAAAATTTTGTTCCTGGGATTTTTTGTATGAATAAGTCCATGGATGCTGTGGCTTAAACTTCGACATGTTGTTCAAAAAGGCCTTGTAAAAAAAATGAAGTTTCAAACAATGAAGATGATGAGATAAAACAGATCGTTACACGACACTGCCAAAACTAGACTGAAGGACTTTCTACATAGATAACCACAAAATAGGTATTTCCAACCATGGATCCAGCATGGGGCAGAGGGGTTTTTGTACAGAGCCCTCGCGGGAATCTTNCCTTTAACAAAATTTTTGTAAAGGATATCTCGTATTTTTTATTTAAGTTGAAGTTATGAAAAACGACGCTGTGAGTTCGCAGCTACCTGTTTGCGCAACAAGTTACATACCACGAAAGCAAACGGAATTGGCGTGCCATTAGGGAAATAAAATGCAAATCTTTCTTGCAGCCTTTACTGCTCAATTGCAAATCTCCCATTGCTCATATAGTTTGGAAAACGTGTACCGATAAGTGACCACTAGCGGCGCCCACGTGCCTCGAGTTATTGGCGGCGTACAGTATGTGCAAGCGCTCTCCGCATGGTGCGCTAGTTCCGTTCGCCTTCGTGATATGCAACTTGTCCTACACAGGTACGTATAGCTGTTAATTTTCTGCGTTGTTTGCCTAACTTCAACTTAAATTTAAAGAAGCAGATAACCTTTTTAAAAATTTTGTTCCTGGGATTTTTTGTATGAATAAGTCCATGGATGCTGTGGCTTAAATTTCGACATGTTATTCAAAAACGCCTTGTAAAAAAAATGAAGTTTCAAACAATGAAGATGATGAGATAAAACAGATCGTTACACGACACTGCCAAAACTAGACTGAAGGACTTTCTACATAGATAACAACAAAATAGGTATTTCCAACCATGGATCCAGCATGGGGCAGAGGGGTTTTTGTACAGAGCCCTCGCGGGAATCTTCTGCCAATCCTAGCTGTTCGCACACCTGCCAAGCGAATTATATGGGTTTCCCATCTTTAAACATGCCAATCGCTTTAAGGAGCAAGTTAGGATAGCCTAACCCTGCGCACATGGATTCACCAATGTCTCAATATTGTGTTGCAAATAGCTTCGAGGCAATCCGTGGTTTTTTTTAAATCGCGCATTTATACAAAAAATATTCGTTTAAGAAAAAGGTGCTCATAAAATTGAATTTATTACAGTCTTTAGTAGATATTTTAATGCAGTTTATGAAAAACCTACTAGGGTTTATTTGAGGTAAATCAGGACTGCGAAGTGTTTCACCCAAGCGCAGAACGTTGAGCGTATTTTGAGGGATTTTCATAAGTTCCTCAAAACTATCAAGTTCTATCAAAACCTCCTGGCCCTACTTGACTTCAGAAATTAAAACTATTTTGTAAGAATTCTGTAAAACACCAATCTATAATTTAAGCTCCAGGAAAAATATGTTGGATTTATGGATTATTGCACTACTATGGCTCGATTCGTGCCACCGGGGCGGCGGAGGAACACCTGTTCAGTGGCGGCCCGGTGAAGGCCAGACACTGCGCGAGGCGAGGACTACGCTATCAGCGAGCGAGCGGAAGTGTTAACTGGGCCAGGAGCGATGACGCGGCCGACGACTCCGCCCACTCACCGATAATGTTCCCTGCTATCGCCTCGCTTGTTTGCCAACCTTCCGTTTCATTCCGCTAAAATGCGACGGTAAAATAAAAATGGGCATGCCGGAAATGTCGTTTTAACCTACGCACTCGCATAGGAACAAAATTCTCGTTCAACCGGTACGGTTTATACGTTTTTCTTGTTTCAGTTTTTAGTTTTGAAACGGTAAGTATCCGTGAAGGCATTCGCTAAACTAAGGTTACTTATACTAATTCTACTAATGAGTTAATTCATCCCCGAGGTCCTAAAGCGTTACAAGCATGTATGTACCTAATCAACATTTCCGAGAAAAAAAATTAACAAATAAAAAAAAACATGGGTGCGTGTACTTATGTACGCGCGTTAGAAGTTATACTTCTTTGGCGTGACTAAAATACAATTTTATTACGTATGCAAATAATTTATGTAAGTAGGAAAACGATAAAATGACCGAAGAAAGACATTTAATACAATTAATAAAGGTTTGATTAAAAAAAATTATAAAATTAAAATAACCTGAAATACTTGAAAAGACTTTCAAAATTTTATCATACAATATTTGTCACTAACAAATTTTTCACAGCACAATGTAAGTAAAATTAATTATTAAGATATATATATATATACATATATATATATATATATATATACACAATTAATTTCTAATATGAATGAAATGTTTTTCAATTTGCTTATTACATGAACTGATTAGCTGTCGGTTTTAAANTTAAATTAAAATAACCTGAAATACTTGAAAAGACTCTCAAAATTTTATCATACAATATTTGTCACTAACAAATTTTTCACAGCACAATGTAAGTAAAATTAATTATTAAGATATATATATATATATATATATACATATATATATATATACACAATTAATTTCTAATATGAATGAAATGTTTTTCAATTTGCTTATTACATGAACTGATTAGCTGTCGGTTTTAAATATAACCACGTACTATGTTGTGTTCCTTGCGTTTGTATATAGCTAGACGATACGCGCATGCGCGTTGTGTCATACCCCTACCACGTTCACTGTCGANTGTTCCTTGCGTTTGTATATAGCTAGACGATACGCGCATGCGCGTTGTGTCATACCCCTACCACGTTCACTGTCGAGTTTCGTTACACTGTGCTCGCGCAACCTCCGTTGTACACTAAACGTTTACCCTCAACGCGCCAAAAGAAGTACACCCTCAAAGATATTGTATCAAATTGTCTAGGGCATATCCAAGTTCGCGAGGAATGGTCTTGATAAAAATAAAAGAACTTATTTAAATTTCTTAATTTATTTATGATAGTATAAAAACACAGCTGGTATTAATAAATATAATTACACCGGCCTATTGTTGTTATTAACACTTGCTTTTTCCATTGGTAAGCACCATTTTAATGCCAATTTTAATTACATTTTAAGTCCTTGTCACTGTCTTTTACTAGCTGTAGTCACTTAAGCTTCACTTACTAGTAACACATACACGAGCAAAATGTCCACTGCCATACACTTACATCATTCCAAATGTCCGCCACTCACGCATTACGACTGTNCACATACACGAGCAAAATGTCCACTGCCATACACTTACATCATTCCAAATGTCCGCCACTCACGCATTACGACTGTCGCCTGGTTGAAAATTTGGTAAAGGGAAATAATACATTTTAGTGAAATTACATTTTTTTGGCGTTCCTGTTAAAGATAGATATGTACCACCGGATACATTTTTGAGCAGAAAAATACGCGATTCTTTTCTATCGAAGCCTTTTGTATCATTAATGTTTAACCTGTTTCCTGGAAAAATTAAAAAACTTCATAATTAAATTAAAAATTACCGAAAACCAGATTGTTATATTTGCCTCTATACAGGGCTTGAGAGTATCATTTCTCACACTTAGGTTTTCCTTTCAAGTTTATATCTTAAAAATTGGCCTCAAAAAACAGAATTTCATTAAAATGTATTTCCCTATACCAAATTGTGAACCAGAGAACAGCCTTAAGACTCACTTTCTCACAGTCCAGCCGAGCAAGTCTCAGTCTCTGCTCTCCCGAAGGTCGCTGGTCATCGTTCCGTCGCCTGTCGTCCCGATAGTTTCCCACTCATGCACAGAAGCACGGCGCGGCTTACATAGCCGAGATGACCTGGCCCAGAAACTTCTTCGCACCTTGAGTTGCGCCAGGGGAGGCGACAGCCAGACATTTCTTGCGATTATTCCAGAGACGAGAGTGACGTCAGTGCCGTCAGCGTAATAGCGTCCCGTCTGGTGGCTCTGCCTCTCCTCCTCTGGGTGACTACGCTGATGTCATCGCGAGGTAGACTGCGCTACCCACGCCAGGGCCGTGAGAGAGCGGAAGGGGACGGAGGCAAAGCGCCCGCACGTAACACAATACATTAAAAACCAGAAACTGCCATGGGTTACAAAATGTGATAAAAGAAATAATCAAAAACCTGATGGCAGTAGGCAGAGGAATAGTATAAGCTAAAAATAAATAAATTGGGGCACTAGGATTTTGTAATGTTAGAGGGACAGAAAAAAGGTCTTGCCAGAAGTGGGATTCGAACCCACGCCCTCAGAGAAGACCAGGATGCTCTGCAAGCTCGCCCCAGACCGACTTTAATAATTTCATGGCAAAATGCACCTACTGATGGTTTGCGAGCATCACTCATCACAACTAACTTTTGTTCAAGATATGGCTTCCAATTTTGGTTCTAACACAACATGTTCTATGGCTTTTTGTTGATTGTACATAGATATTCATACTGTACGATTTTTCGTACGTCTACAGCAAAATATGTATGTTCATTTTTTATTTCAAGAATATGTGTACTAACGACTTTTTTGTTTATTTGTGTTACGATATAGATATAATTTTAGAGTACGCCTGTTATAATCAATTTATATACGTTTGGAATGGAACTAAAATTTAAAACAATTGTTTGAGGAAGCGGTTTACTCGTGATTTATACTTCTGCTTGAAATTTTGGACTTTACTTGTAACGTGATATAAGGGCAGTAATTACATTTTCAGTATGTATATCCCCTTCGGCACGTTTTCAATGTATCTGAGAGACTGTTATACCAAAACCAGATTCGCTATTGTTTATTAGCAAAATTGACGTTACTGCCAAGCAGTAAATAAGCGTTATTTTTAGACCAACTTATATCTGGCGCAGGATTGCCGCGTTTAGCTTAGTCATTTAACCTAAAGAGGTATTGCCCACGTAATTTTTCCTGCAATGTTCTGCCTAAAAGACGTTTCGCCCGAAAGACGTATTGCNCCTAAAGAGGTATTGCCCACGTAATTTTTCCTGCAATGTTCTGCCTAAAAGACGTTTCGCCCGAAAGACGTATTGCCTACACGCATTTTACCTAACAGTTGTTTAGCCTACACATTTAAAACACACCTTATATATTCTGACAGGCGTTTTGCCTACAGCCGTTGTGCCTAGAAATCGTTTAGTCTACAAGNTTTAAAACACACCTTATATATTCTGACAGGCGTTTTGCCTACAGCCGTTGTGCCTAGAAATCGTTTAGTCTACAAGACGTTTTGCCTACAAAACCACAACTTTTCTTAAATTTTCACACAAGCTTTTAGCCTCCAGGAACTTGGCCTAGCAAAAGTTTTGCCTAAAGGCGCTTTGCCTAAAGAAGTTTTGCCTACGACTTTAGGCAAAGCGACGGGGACCCGTTTGCGTAAGGAACACTTCAATTCATACAAATGTTGGTAGTAGATGTAAAATGTAGATGCACATACCACAAACAACATATTGCTTATGCGTGTTAGTATTTTGAGGAAAATATAAACAGTTTCTGAATAATATTGAGAATTTTAGATTCCGCATAAACCTAGGATTCACTGTTCGGTTACAGTGATTCAGAATAAACCTAGAACTTAGGACGAATCACAGTTGTCTATGGGCGGTGGTTTATATGCTGCTCGACGTATGCATATCGAAATATAGTGCAAAGCTTTTTTCGATGAAAGACGTTTCAAGAGTGAGAAGTTCCTGGGCATTAAACTCATAAAATAACCATTAATTCAGATTAAATATGGGCGTAGGTCTACGACAAAAACCCATTCCAAGAACCCCTCCATGTCAAGAGGTTCAAATACGGCTAATTTAAACGTAATCATTAATGTAAATATCTCATTTAGAGACTGAGGCGTATCAGCCATTTTCTTAGAAGTCCGCACCAGCAACATTACAGAAGTGAGTGAAGAGTTTTTGGCGGCTCTTAACATCAAGGTCTTGAGAGCTGATGAGGGTGAAGCGAGGTGAGTATGGAACAGCGCCGGAATAAAGTAGTGGGGGAAACGGGATATCCCCGAGAAAACACGCCAACCAGCAGCATCGTCCGGCACGATTCCGACTTGCGAAAATCCGGGAGTAATACGGCCGGGGATTGAGTCCGGTTCATCTTGGTGGGAGTCGAGCAATCTAACAGCTCAGCCACAGAAGGAATGGGGAGTTCCAAGACAGCAAATGGCGATCTGTCCAGAACGAGATTCAACAATATTCTACTTTCCGATAATAGTTTTTATGCAGATACTTTCAAAGTCATGTGCGAAGAGTTCTGTAACAGGATCACATAGAAATCCTTTGCATTTGGATGTTGTGTTAGCCAAGTAACACTGACATAACATGTCAATTCACGTGAATTGAAAATACCGAATACTCACTAAAATTTTACAATCAAAGCTACGAAAACCATAAATAACTTTTGTATCCTAATAACTNCACATACACGAGCAAAATGTCCACTGCCATACACTTACATCATTCCAAATGTCCGCCACTCACGCATTACGACTGTTGCCTGGTTGAAAATTTGGTAAAGGGAAATAATACATGTTAGTGAAATTACATTTTTTGGCGTTCCTGTTAAAGATAGATATGTACCACCGGAGACATTTTTGAGCAGAAAAATACGCGATTCTTTGCTATCGAAGCCTTTTGTATCATTAATGTTTAACCTGTTTCCTGGAAAAATGAAAAAACTTCATAATTAAATTAAAAATTACCGAAAACCAGATTGTTATATTTGCCTCTATACAGGGCTTGAGAGTATCATTTCTCACACTTAGGTTTTCCTTTCAAGTTTATATCTTAAAAATTGGCCTCAAAAAACAGAATTTCATTAAAATGTATTTCCCTATACCAAATTGTGAACCAGAGAACAGCCTTAAGACTCACTTTCTCACAGTCCAGCCGAGCAAGTCTCAGTCTCTGCTCTCCCGAAGGTCGCTGGTCATCGTTCCGTCGCCTGTCGTCCCGATAGTTTCCCACTCATGCACAGAAGCACGGCGCGGCTTACATAGCCGAGATGACCTGGCCCAGAAACTTCTTCGCACCTTGAGTTGCGCCAGGGGAGGCGACAGCCAGACATTTCTTGCGATTATTCCAGAGACGAGAGTGACGTCAGTGCCGTCAGGGTAATAGCGTCCCGTGTGGTGGCTCTGCCTCCCCTCCTCCGGGTGACTACCGCTGATGTCATCGCGAGGTAGACTGCGCTACCCACGCCAGGGCCGTGAGAGAGCGGAAGGGGACGGAGGCAAAGCGCCCGCACGTAACACAATATATTAAAAACCAGAAACTGCCATGGGTTACAAAATGTGATAAAAGAAATAATCAAAAACCTGATGGCAGTAGGCAGAGGAATAGTATAAGCTAAAAATAAATAAATTGGGGCACTAGGATTTTGTAATCTTAATGGGACAGAAAAAAGGTCTTGCCAGAAGTGGGATTCGAACCCACGCCCTCAGAGAAGACCAGGATGCTCTGCAAGCTCGCCCCAGACCGACTTTAATAATTTCATGGCAAAATGCACCTACTGATGGTTTGCGAGCATCACTCATCACAACTAACTTTTGTTCAAGATATGGCTTCCAATTTTGGTTCTAACACAACATGTTCTATGGCTTTTTGTTGATTGTACATAGATATTCATACTGTACGATTTTTCGTACGTCTACAGCAAAATATGTATGTTCATTTTTTATTTCAAGAATATGTGTACTAACGACTTTTTTGTTTATTTGTGTTACGATATAGATATAATTTTAGAGTACGCCTGTTATAATCAATTTATATACGTTTGGAATGGAACTAAAATTTAAAACAATTGTTTGAGGAAGCGGTTTACTCGTGATTTATACTTCTGCTTGAAATTTTGGACTTTACTTGTAACGTGATATAAGGGCAGTAATTACATTTTCAGTATGTATATCCCCTTCGGCACGTTTTCAATGTATCTGAGAGACTGTTATACCAAAACCAGATTCGCTATTGTTTATTAGCAAAATTGACGTTACTGCCAAGCAGTAAATGAGCGTTATTTTTAGACCAACTTATATCTGGCGCAGGATTGCCACGTTTAGCTTAGTCATTTAGCCTAAAGAGGTATTGCCCACGTAATTTTTCCTGCAATGTTCTGCCTAAAAGACGTTTCGCCCGAAAGACGTATTGCCTACACGCATTTTACCTAACAGTTGTTTAGCCTACACATTTAAAACACACCTTATATATTCTGACAGGCGTTTTGCCTACAGCCGTTGTGCCTAGAAATCGTTTAGTCTACAAGGCGTTTTGCCTACAAAACCACAACTTTTCTTAAATTTTCACACATGCTTTTAGCCTCCAGGAACTTGGCCTAGCAAAAGTTTTGCCTAAAGGCGCTTTGCCTAAAGAAGTTTTGCCTACGACTTTAGGCAAAGCGACGGGGACCCGTTTGCGTAAGGAACACTTCAATTCATACAAATGTTTGTAGTAGATGTAAAATGTAGATGCACATACCACAAACAACATATTGCTTATGTATGTTAGTATTTTGAGGAAAATATAAACCGTTTCTGAATAATATTGAGAATTTTAGATTCCGCATAAACCTAGGATTCACTGTTCGGTTACAGTGATTCAGAATAAACCTAGAACTTAGGACGAATCACAGTTGTCTATGGGCGGTGGTTTATATGCTGCTCGACGTATGCATATCGAAATATAGTGCAAAGCTTTTTTCGATGAAAGACGTTTCAAGAGTGAGAAGTTCCTGGGCATTAAACTCATAAAATAACCATTCATTCAGATTAAATATGGGCGTAGGTCTACGACAAAAACCCATTCCACGAACCCCTCCATATCAATAGGTTCAAATACGGTTAATTTAAACGTAATCATTAATGTAAATATCTCATTTAGAGACTGAGGCGTATCAGCCATTCTCTTAGAAGTCCGCACCAGCAACATTACAGAAGTGAGTGAAGAGTTTTTGGCGGCTCTTAACATCAAGGTCTTGAGAGCTGATGAGGGTGAAGCGAGGTGAGTATGGAACAGCGCCGGAATAAAGTAGTGGGGGAAACGGGATATCCCCGAGAAAACACGCCAACTAGCAGCATCGTCCGCCACGATTCCGACTTGCGAAAATCCGGGAGTAATACGGCCGGGGATTGAGTCCGGTTCATCTTGGTGTGAGTCGAGCAATCTAACAGCTCAGCCACAGAAGGAATGGGAAGTTCCAAGACAGCAAATGGCGATCTGACCAGAACGAGATTCAACAATATTCTACTTTCCGATAATAGTTTTTATGCAGATACTTTCAAAGTAATGTGTGAAGAGTTCTGTAACAGGATCACATAGAAATCCTTTGCATTTGGATGTTGTGTTAGCCAAGTAACACTGACATCACATGTCAATTCACGTGAATTTAAAATACCGAATACTCACTAAAATTTTACAATCAAAGCTACGAAAACCATAAATAACTTTTGTATCCTAATAACTNTAAAATACCGAATACTCACTAAAATTTTACAATCAAAGCTACGAAAACCATAAATAACTTTTGTATCCTAATAACTTTATCACAAATTTTAATTTTCATTTCTGTATTCCTCAGTATTTCTCAATATTTAGTGAATAAGTAAAATATTTTGAAATCTTCTCGTATATTCTGTTTCTTTTCTTCTGAAACACACGAAACTATAGACTTTATTAACTCAATTACAGCTCCGTATTGCACTTTGGCCTGTCATCAGTCACATAATTCTCAATTACATGGAGATGATCACTGTAAGATACTTGCAGCGTATTTTCCATCACACACAAAAAAGTATACTTACCGCACCAAAGAGATTACATATTCATTTTTTTCAATTAATTTCTGTTTCATTCGGTAAGAGGTGCACCGAACGATTGCGATGTCGCTTGTGCCAGAGGAGCGTCCTCAAGTATGAAGGTCAAATAGAACAATTGCGGTAAGAAACTTGACCACGACACAAGAGGAATGGACGCTCAAGGAATAATGATATTGCAAGCAAAGGAATGAAACTGGCAGGCAACATTTTGAACCCGGCTGCCAAAGCGCTAAGCCACTCACAGTATACGAGGTTACATTGTGAACGCAGCGAAAATTGGACGAGCCGTCTCTGCCCTACAAAGCAGAATCTTTGGATTTTTCTCCAGATCATTAAAAGTTACTTTAAAGAATGCTCATAATTCCATTAAGAAATTAATTTCTCTCTCTTTTTTTTTNTCTCCAGATCATTAAAAGTTACTTTAAAGAATGCTCATAATTCCATTAAGAAATTAATTTCTCTCTCTTTTTTTTTTAAGTGGCCCTAACAAAGAAATAAAATATAGAAACCAACTCTCTGTTTTTGTGGCGTGTTTAATTTTNTTTTTTTTTTAAGTGGCCCTAACAAAGAAATAAAATATAGAAACCAACTCTCTGTTTTTGTGGCGTGTTTAATTTTCTTGAAGTTCTTAATACTACAATAATTCCTCCTAGTCCATCCAGCTCCTTCCCAGGGCAGTAAGCGATGTCGCTCTCTCTTAGCTCATAGGCTACGAAATTAATTCAAACCCAAAACTCGTGTGACCAGAAGAAATGCACATATTTTTTCTAGTGCCAATCACATGCTACATTTTTACCTATAAAATCATCAAGTAAAAATAAATGTCAAAAACGAGCTTATTTTTTTTATATATTTGTGTTATACTACAGAGAAAAAAAATGTATCATCTGAGAAAAAATTACAACTAACCTCATTTTGCATGCAAGTTTTTAATAAAGCATCATTACTTCACAATGGAATAAGTTCATAATAAAAATGTAATAGAATAATTTACAAAAATCTGTGTATTATAATGTGTCTCTAGAGAAAAACACTTAACATTTACTCTAGAGATAACTATCCTTGGGAAAAGGAAATATGGGGAAAGACATAAAAGAAAAGAAACATTACTGCGAATGTGAGAATCTTAAATATATTTTCAGAATTATTATTAGCAACTTGTTTGACTGACTACTTTAGAGAGTGTGCTTCGTTTTGCAGTGAGGGAGAAAAGAAAAGTAAAACGTTAGAGCAGCTGCAATATAACGATAATAATGAAACAGCGGGAAATCTTAATTTGAACGTCTAAAATAAGAAGTAATCGCCTGTCGTCCGGCGTGACTGGCGGCAAGCTACGCGGGAGAGGTGCGGAAATAGAATCTAATATACCGCTGCATTTACCGGGCCCGGTCCAGGAGAGAGGAGGAGATGACGTATGTGGCAGGCTGCGACGTCTGCACATCAAGGTCACTGCACTCACACATTCCACGACTATGCCACAGAATACTTAAGAATACAGAGGTGAAACAGACGCTCATATATACCGTGAACTCCAGCCGCACACTTCAGCAAAATGCCGTCACTGGCCAGCAACAAGTTGCAGCGCCGTTCTCACCGATCACCGCCTAGTAACCTACTCAGCAGCCGGCAGCACGCACAATAGGGAACATTCAGCAGCATGCAGTAGCCAATCAGACACAAGGCCCGTTCCCAAAGCCTCGCGCAGCCAGTTAGAGAATGGGTACCCGAAAATCAAAGACACCGTCGTGTAATTGTACCTCTGTGTACCGATCTACTCTCTGATAGCGGCGAGCAGACCGTCTCCTACCGTACAAGAAGGCTGCTGTTAAAACTATTCGCTACAACCTAAATTGTGAGGCTAATAATAGGGTAGACGCAGCACGATGAGAACACTACACGCCAGCTCAGAACCTTGCGCGTAGAGGCGATGGCGCACTTGATGCGCTAGCCAGTGACGCTCTTATCGCTCCCGCGCCTCTCGGCCTGAAAGACGGCCACATTAGAATGAACCAGACACAATGAAAATCAGGGAAAACTGCCGCTGGTTTGTGCGAAAGTTGATAACCACGTTTAGAGCCACAGCCTGGAAACCACAAAAGAAAAAAAAAAAAAAAAACACTAACAATAGCGGCATCGTGAACAATGAACACATCCCTGTGAAAATATTTATTACAGTCACTGAGGCCAGGACGATAATAAACAAACTGCTGTATTCAGAATATGAAGATTTAACAGAACGTTTAAACAATCCCAGTCCCAACGGCAGTGCCTAGTGTAACTACTCTTTACCAGATGGCAGCTGTTGACGCCACGTCTGCTATGGCAGAGGAACGACAGCATTTCCTTCCTTCTCTTCGGCATAATCATGATTCTGTCTAAATTTACCTTTGCAGCGAGGAAAGAAAACTTTAGAGCAGCTGAAATAAAACGATAATAACCCAACAGCGGGAAATCTTAATTTAAACGCCTAAAATAAGAAGTAATCACCTTTAGAGTTCAATATTCACATATTATAAAAAAAACCGTATATA
>NQII01000084.1:1335038-1402393 GCA_002778355.1 Clitarchus hookeri | reverse complement strand
GCTGGTGGTGGGATCTCGGTGTCCCTTGGGCAGCTGCAAAATGCAGCTGTGTCCGCGCCCTGATGCCTTCCGTTGTCTCTGGATGTCGTCTGCATGTGCAGGAACAGTTGCACGTGCAGAAACCTTTGGTAGCACGCCTTTGTAGCTGTGAGGCGCGGTCGCGCCCTCCTGGCGTCACTCTTCCGCCGGCACGTCCGCTAACCCTTAATCTTTATTGTCGGTCGNGGTGGTGGGATCTCGGTGTCCCTTGGGCAGCTGCAAAATGCAGCTGTGTCCGCGCCCTGATGCCTTCCGTTGTCTCTGGATGTCGTCTGCATGTGCAGGAACAGTTGCACGTGCAGAAACCTTTGGTAGCACGCCTTTGTAGCTGTGAGGCGCGGTCGCGCCCTCCTGGCGTCACTCTTCCGCCGGCACGTCCGCTAACCCTTAATCTTTATTGTCGGTCGTCCGCCTGCGAGCTTCGCCAGAGCGTGTGTTCTGACGAATAAAATATAGGGACGCAGAATGTGTCAGTGTTACAGTATATTATTTTTCATATTAATTTCATGACATTGTTATTAACTATCATATCGTTTACATAGGTTACCTGCATAATTGGTCACAAATTGAACAATTAGATTGCAGTTTTCTCGCCATTTCGTGAAAGCTAAACTCCAAAACTGCAGTTTCAAAACGTTTTTGTAAAAATACTGAATTAGAAACATTTCAGTTCCAAAAACGGTGGACTGAAGGTACTTTTAATTATGTTTCCCAAGCCACTGACACGCCTGTAATAAGTCAGTAAGTCATTGGAAGACTGATTAGGCTTCTGTGCATAGGAAGACTGCACTCGCGCTATTTAATATAAATAATACTCGAGAAGTAGTTCATCTGCATCACACAGTAGCTCTATAATGGCGTTCTTCTACTCTAAGTTTTGTGGTCACAATGGCAAGCTTACAACTGCATAATATTCACGTAAACATAAGTGAAATGGGTGTGGTTTTCTTGAATGTACTCGGTCGCTGCTCGGGTGTGTGATGATGCTCTGAGGGTAGACCTAGGATGACAGTCTCCTAGGATGAGATCCAGATTGCCACAAATTCCAAAAAGAGAAAAATACAAATTGTACGTCAGATTTACAAAAATTAACACCTGTTATTTTAAAGGCCATTTTATCATTAGTAGTCACTGAAACTTCGCAATTTTTTGAAAATACGGCGCAGTATGGACAAGTAAGTGGTAACAAAATTTTGCCATATTCAACTACTTGATGCATGCCAATATGGAGGTTCTGTTTTTGGTTAGGCTTACGCCTGGTGCTCACTGGTGCCATATCGCTGGGATGACCAGCCAGTTCTCTGGGAAATTGGGGATTGTGTCTGATGAGAGGGGGAGGGGGTCAGATGTCGTGTCTGCGTCTTGCCGAAACTTCGTTTCGCATCACCTTTTCACAATGAAACGCAATCATACAAGGCGAATCTTTTGTGGAAAGTCTCAGAGAATTCATATTTTGAGATAATAGCCGTTAGGTAAAATGCAGCTAGGAGAAATACAAACAAAGTAAAAACCCGTGCAAACGATTTTAGGTGATATGCAGTATGACATGTTTTAAAAGAGAATACTTGTGTGTGCGTTTGTATGTGTGTGTGTATAAAGTCATAAGAAAAAAAAATTGTCTCTACCTGTTGTAGTAAAGGAGCGTTATTCTCCCTGAAATTGGGTCAGGCGTTTCAATTGTTTTAATTGTTCATCTGTCAGGAGATGATAAAGTAAATAGAGGTTATTTGTCAGCCATGAGTGTCAGCAGATAGGTAGAGATTGCTGAAACATTTTCACATGTACTTATGCAACCATGTGTTGGGGCTGCCTTACGAACATATAATTATGTTGGATACAGTATCTCATGAGTGGTGTCGATCCTAATGGATAGAGGGGTCTGCAGCTCCTGGGAATTTGAATGCCCCTTCGCCGGATAGCAGAAGCTCACCTACCAAGCTAACTTAAAAAAAGGAAATGAATTGCACTTTAAGTTGAATTTATTTCATAAAATAATACAACTGCTAATATTTGGAATCACATACTTCAAGATTTTCCATGGATACATAACCCTGAGTCCCTCGGATTTCTAATCTCTGTGAACACGCTTTCCTAGTCTAGGCTTCGCTTCCAGCTAGAAGCCTCACATACTACAACTATCCCGGCTCCACGTACCCTGGAAACCCTACAAATTTACATCCATGCAGTATTTCGTTTGTGAAAGTAATATTGGTACTAAGTGCTAAGCGCCGTATTCAGCATAATTTATTCAGTTTTGTTATCGTCTCACCAAATAAATGTTTTATATTGTTGCCAAGAACGAATCCTGTTGAGGATCTACAATGGTGAAATAAATAAATTAAAATAAGCACGCAATTAGACAAACTCCTCTCAAGGCCCAGTCTTATCCGCCATATTGAATTTTTAATTTATATGCCATAACTTTATTTTTAATGAAATTACTTACTGAATATTCTTCTTAATGCACATTTAATTTCGCAAATGGCTTCAAATGTAGTCGCCAAATTATTTCCACACATTATCTGGTAATTATGAAACGCTGATAATTTGTCATAATACCGCACTAATTACGTTATAATTACTTGACGAGAGTTCAGAATTTATGTTTGTTCTACAGCGTAATGAGTATTGCCACAGAGCTATAGTTGTAGTTTCGAAATAAAGTGTTCTTAAATGACAAAAAAATAAGCTAGAAACCAGTTTGAACATGACATGTGAGAGCGAGCCTTAAGAATAAGGCTGTGTACTGGATCGTGCTTGTCTCTGGGTAATTGCCACCAGGCTGGCACCGCCAGGACGCTGTTGTCGGTGGAGCGGCACAATGAGAGGGGGGAGAGACGGCCTGCTGTTAGTAGGGGAAGTCAGCATGTTCAGCTCCGCCATTAGTGCTCATACTGCGTGCTTCCGGTCGCGCTTTTCGCCCGCCAATTATTGCACTGCGCATGCGCCTCCCGCTCACGGGGATTCTTACTTAGAGGGGGAGTGGGTGGCTTGTTAATGGCCTGGGGTTTTCGATCACCAGGTGAACTGGTTGTTAGCGACTGTTGTCCTTGGTCGCAGCTGTGTTCTCAGAGTATGAACTTGTGCCGGGCTCTCCCTCCAGCAGCAAGCTAGGATTCTGAGTCCGTTTTAGAGTCCTAGATGACTGTGATCACCAAGAATTCATGTTCTTGTTGCGATGAGGTTTAAGTGGCGGTAGCTTCGCAGTCACAAACAGCATCACTCGGAACACACAAACACCACTTCTGCGCTAAATTGTTTAGAGCGCGCTATAAGCAGGTCATGTAGCTAGTCTCTTCATTATGCAGCTTGTTGTAAATACAGGCCAGTGTAATTAGTCAATCAGCCGCTTTCTTCTTGAGGAGCCACTTCCCTCTTGACTGTTTCACTTTACTCGGTTTGTAGTTGAGTATTTGCGACTGCCTCACGAGACATCATGGCATATCTGAGTGCAGTGCATTTTCAAAAGTAACAGGATGTACCTGCTTTGTTAAGTGCTGTCTTTCACCAACTCTAATTACGAAATATTCAGCATCCACCAATCGCCGTAGTCCCAACTGGCTCAATGTTGCAAGTGTGCATTTTTTACACCATGCAGCATGAGACTACAGAACTTAATGCGAAAACACAATGGGTCATATGCGTAGTTGTATGTAGTCTAGATCGAGTGTTTTTAAAAATATTTTTTACCAAAGGTATTTCATGCAAAACATTAACTCAGTTTTAGGCTCTCCGTATAATATTTCCCACAAAGTTAGTGTTTGAAGTACGGCGGTATACTACGACTCGGCTATGCATATGGCCTAATTTATGGTCTGTCGCAAAATTCAACGCAGTCGTATTTTCTACTTTCGCACATATCCTGTTTATCTTATTTTCAAATATAGCAATCTTAAATACTGTGGCTGGCTACGTTGGAAAGCTTTTGAAATAATGTTTCCAATGTGTGTGGTGCCTCGAAAGAAAAATTCGTATATTGTCTGGGGATACACTGTTTCGAACAAAAGCGTGTGTTTCAAACACATCGCGACACAGGTAGACTAGATCCTTACGTCCGATTCACATCGTCCCCAGTTTTCTGACTCTCAACACAATTCCACCTACATGAGAGATGATTGAAATTTTACCACGAAACTATGATCTGCTTAAACACTGTTAATGCTTACGTACAAGTTTCAGAGCATAAACTAGGAAAATATTTTTGTAACATTTGCTGCCATATCAAGGGAATAATGAACAACGAAATGCCTTTAGCAAAGCTGTGTAGGTACTGCTAATGCACGGGCACAGAACCTATGCATTGAAAAGTAAGTTTGGCTCTGTTAAAAAATTGCATGAAACACAGAACAACTATTGTTTTAGTTCCTGTTCACACTTATGCTGCTACTTGAATAAGGTTTTGAAATTAATTGTGCAGGAAACAGGGGTGTAAACCTGGTTCAGATTCAAACAAGGGCAGTATTACACTAATCTGAATCAGTGGGAATTTTCTCTTTTTAAATCAGCTGACAGAACCTGGTCTATTTAACATTAACTTCAGTAAATTAAACTGACGAATTAGTAATTGAAGCCTACTGTCATATCGTCGATGGTCGACGGCCTCATTCGAAGAGCCATCACTCCGACAGTTGTTTCACATCTGTATTACACGATCAAAGTCTATGCAATGACTATTCAACACCATCAGCATGGTAACAGCACATCAATCATGCCGCAGTTGCTGATGCAGTATTGACAAAATGTATTCAAAAGTTAAGGGGCCTGCCTACTTGGCGCTTGAACTATATTGCAGAATATTTGAATAGCATGTTTTCTCCAATGAAACTATTAAACATAAGTCCAATGTGCTGATCCACTAAGAGAACACATACCTCAGACGAGGTCAGTTTAGTGCTTTCAAGATGTCACACACATTAGAAACACCATTTGCCAGCACTCCAAAATAACCAATAACTGCTTTTTCAAAGCACCATATCTGAAAATATACACATCAGATACACTGAGAAAAAAATGTTTTTGTTGAATTAAACAAAATTTGTTTTAAGCAATCAAATTAATTGTTTGCATACGGCCAGGGAAATATTTTGTTGTTGAATCCAAATTATTTTGCGGTTCTTATTTGGTTACCTCAAACAAAGAATTTGTTGGTGCAACTAAATCATTTATTTGACTCAGCGTAGCCTACTTTAAAGAGTTTATGTTGGTATGAAAATGGGAAGCACGACCCTGATTCGAACCTACTTAGTCTACGTCCGAGTGCTGCACCTTAGCAACCTAAGCTAAAGCCATTACTAATGAAATCAGAGTCTTTCTAAATAAATATATTTCACATACACAGCATCGGATTTCCGACTGGCGGATACGTCTTATGGCAAGTGCATGACGTGTATGCTGAATGCCGAGTTCTGGATATATTTGCCTACACGCTAAATTCAACTGATCTCGGAGACTGACATGAAACTGCTTAATGAGACTACAGTGCACAAGGCTTATGATGGCATCAAGCCTATCGGTACAGGCAAGACATTGCACATTCTGGAATTCTCATAACATGGGTGCACATAGGAAGAAGTAAATATATAGTCTCTCTCTTACCTCCGTAGAACTCTTGCTCTCCAAACATGTACACCACATTCGACCCGCTGGACATTACCAAGTACGGTGATGTTACGACTGGGTACAACCGTGTTCACTTCAAACCACCTGTACTGCCTGAGCAAGTGGAAAGCTGCAATGGTCTCGAAAGATGGGTCAGCATCGAGAGCGAAGAGGGATGTCTAACCTTGTACAAGATGCCATGTAGTGTTGTGTGTCCCGTGTATTACCTGTGGCTGGATATGGAGCTGCCTTTCACCATAATCGATATGGTGGCTCGTGCAAACGAAGAGAATATACACCAGGTGTGGGTTATTCAGACAATTGCATATGAGCTGTACCATCCCAACAGCGGTGGAATTACCCATTGGACTGAGACCTGTATGGGCGAACATCACACGACCATCATCAAGGGTGGAGCAGTTACTTGGAAGACAATGTGTTCTCCGCTAATGTGCGAAGTTAACTTGGCTACAGTAATGTAAGCACGTCATCATGGGCGTATAAGAAGCAATGAACATTACATCTCACCAGCAGTCAGTAGTGACACAGCATTCAGTAGACAACCACCGCCACCGTCACCATGGACAATATGTTCGACACACATGGCTGTGTACAGTTCCAGTCAAAAAATGTGAACATGTACGTGCGATAATTTGTCGGATATAGACGAGTGGTATTTAAACCAAAGTTTGGAGACGAGTAAGTGCAGCTATGTGATGGCGAAAATCATATGTGGGGAAATCATGATGCGTGGGATAATTTACACAGCAAGATTCTGCCAAGCTACAAGTTCAGCAGGTGTGCCATTGCTAATGTACGCTCAAACAGTCAGCTACCAGCAAGTGGAAACGCTCTCGCAGTGTGCACGGAATTTGAAAATATTACCGAACAGCATTACGAGAAAAAGAAAGTGAATTTTGTCCTGCGCAACATAGACAGTGCCAGCCAGCTGCTACTGTTCTGGTCCCTTCATTCCAGGGAACCATAAAGTGGACGATCACGATCACTTTACCAGAAACTACATTGGGACGGCATGAAATAATTGTAATAAGCTTCGTGATCGCCCCAAGAGAATACCTATACTCTTCTAGAACCTTACCTACGACGAAAACTCCATAATTAAACATTTGGGGTGTGATACAGAGGGAATATGTAATTATCACACACAAACTGACGCATGTCGCTTCATTGGATATGCATAGCGCTGTTACCACACCCTGCCATACTTAGCCAGGGCAGGCAGCTAGCCAGGGCAGGCAGCTGACAACGCAACTTCCAACCCGGGGATTCACCCTCGGAGAAGAACCGAAGCCATAATGAAACAGGGGATGTCCCGAGGCATATAGCTGCTCGGGAATAAACCTTCAACTAGATAAGCCACAAGACGAAGGAAACAGGGAATGCCCGGCTAGAATTTGTGCAGACTACAGCTCGGAAATTAGTACTGTAGGAATCCCCGTGACCCCACTCTCACCCTTCCTCCACCCTGGATGGAGCTCACAAGCCACTGACAAGACGCAAAAAGGGCACAAAAAACGCCCGAGCGACACAGAGGAATTCCCCGATTCTCTCAACAGAAAGTGCTGACAAAGGTCAGTCAAATATAGGAGGACACGAGTTAAATTCACGAGCGCAGCAGAGCTGACCCAGTTGCACCGACCAACGAAGACAACTCATCAAAAGCTAAATACAATTATGTCGTAAATTACATTACCTTAAAGCAAACGGTCAGTCTTGAGTTACAGCTCATGAAAATACATCGAGTACTACAGTTCAATCAGAAGACATGGCTGCAGCCCTATATAGCACTGAATACGGAGATTTGTAAGACAGCCGCAAACGAGTTCAAAAAAGACTTTTATAAACTTATGAATAGCGCTACATATGGGAAACTCATGGGAAACAAGAGGAAGCGCCAATGTATGGAACTCATGTGCCTGGAACGACGTGCCAAGAAACTTATTACTAAGCTCTCATTTAAATGCCGAACAATATGCGATGAAACACAATCTGTTGTTAAACTGGAGTATAAAAATATTCTATTCGATAAACCTATTTATGCGGGATTTGCAATACTTGACCTGTGAAAGCCCTCATGTACAGGTTTCATTACGATGTCATGCATCCAAGGTATGGCATTAAGCTGGAGCTTATCTACATGGACACAGATTTATTTTGTGGTACAGATAGGGACATACGATTTCTACAGGGATCTTGTCTCAGAAACGACACTCATGTCCGAGTTCGAAACGAGCGCTTAGCACCTGTTCATTAATGTTATTCGCATGCCAACAAAAATGTGATTGGAAAATTTAAGGGTGAGTGCGTTGGGGACGATATGATTGTGTTTGTTGGACTGAGGGCCAAGCTCTACATGTACCGGTGCACTAGCAAGGATGTTAAACAAGCCAAGGTAATCCAAAAATGCGTAGTTAATAATCTATGACATTTGAAGATTATAAGGATATACTGATGAACCAGCGGTAATGAGAGTAATTGTGACTAATATTCGGTCGCACCATCACAACACATATACTCAATGTTCCAACAAGCTGGCGCTCCCGTGGATGGACGACAAATGCAAAATACTGAACTATGGCATTCATACCATCCCTTATGGTTATCAGGGGTGATGTTGTTCTGTACACGCACTTGTGAGAGAGGCATGTATCATCAGATATGTGTCTGTCCCCGGAAGAGTTAATGGGGTCGGGATGCATAGATGGAGGCAGTTCGTCGCCCTGGGCTTGTCGAAGCTGAAGCGCTTCCATTCCCCTCTCCCTCAAAGAATTATATATGTGCGTGATGATTTATTCCATTTATGTGGTTTTTCCAGCAGCATACTATAGCTCATGCAAGAGTCATATTCATCTTGTCAGGTATGTTGTTGATGTTGGCTGGTTCTGTTGAATGGTGGCATGCTGTAGCTTGTGCAATAGTTATTCTTATCTTGTCAGGCGTGTTGCCGATATGTAGTGATTTGTGTGCTATTTCACATTCCACAATCACTCATGCACGTACTTGTGCACTGGATTTGGTGCCAAAGTTGTGTCTCCGACCTGTGGTTTTATAACCAATACCTGGGGGACTCGACGCTTATCCTAGCGGAAGTTGTGAATTCGAAATGGTATTCGTATCACACTAGCATTGTAGTAACTAGTGGTCGAATAGTACTTGCATTTACTATTTTTACAGCGCTGTCCCCCCTTTTCTCTTTATCTAACTCTACTGTACTCTTCTTCTGTTGATGTCGTCTGTCTGTGTGTTCCTTTGTCCGCTTTGATTTTTTTAGATGGATCGTGTTTCCCGTTCGCAGTATTGTAAGCCACCAGTGCACTATGCTTGCGACACAACTGGTGTTATTTTATATGCATACATGTACACGACTTGTTTGCGTATAAGGAAAATTCCCGGTGGTGTTTTTGCTGGCGTATTGTACTGCTCCAGTACCAAGCCCAGGAGCAATCCGCATGGTTATGCCATGCGATGGTAAAGTGTGTGGGTGATGCTGCGAACTTCATCATCATCCTTGCGAGAGCGGTGAGAGAGCGACCACGCTGCTGCTGACGAGGCAGTGAAAGTGTAATTTGTATTTTTATCCTATTGCTAGTTGTTGCAGAACAAGAAAGAAATGTTTCCCGCGTGTGTGCCAGCTTCGCTCTTTACCGCGCTCAGGCAAGATGAAGGTAAAGCAATGCGTGTGCTCGAATGCACGGCCAAGTGTTAGAATTATTGCATTTTTTCGGTCTATTATTTTTTATATTTAACTTTACACATAATAACTTTTATGAAGAAACACGAACTGCCCGAATTTTTATGTATTTAATAATTTTTTGAATGTTAGACTGACCGTATTTTTTTCACGCTATTAATTTTTAGGTGCGTGTAGTTTTATTCTTATATGCACATTCGTCATAAAACAACCTCTGTTATTTTTTTACTTTGACATCTGGAGAGTGCATTGGCCGTTGCGAGTATTTACTTTATTTCTTCTCCTAACTATGCAATGACGATTACTTTCGCGCTTACAAGTTTATTGTCAGGCGAGTGAGTAGGCCGATGCTATAATATAAGTCATTTCATCTCCTAACACCTCTCATGCAATGATAGTCGTGTGGTCAAGACACTTGACTGGCAACCGAAGGGTGGAAGGAACGAAATCGCATGCCTCCTGCATTTTTTGAGTTCACAAACAACTAAAAAAATTCCCAGTTCTCCTGGCGGCCACCGCTTGAAATCCAATCCCCGATGCTAGCGCGCACTTGCGGGAAACGAGTGAACCAACAAACCTACCAACAAAATGGCCGAATCGATAACATCGCTCCTAGCTGCGAACAGTAGAATCTCCCACACTCTGGTGGTGGGTGCGGGAGTTAAAGATGACTGCCTACAGCAGACGAAGTCGACGGTGATGGAGGACGCGAAAAGCAAGAGAGGGGTGGGAGACCAGAGAGAAAATAAAGGCAGCTGGAAGTAATATGAGAAAAATGCAAGTGATATAATGGGCAAGAGGGGGACTGGAAGGAATGAGAGAGCACAGAAAAATAAAGGAGACCGGAAGCAATATGAGAAAACCTCAAGGGATAGAATATGGGAGACAAGAGAGAAAATAAAAGTTATCGTAAGGAATATGAGAAAAACTCCAAGGGATATATAGGGACGAGAGAGAGAGAGGACGGACGTGGGAGAGAGAGAGTCGCAGGAAGGAATGCCAGAGTGTGAGAAAAAAGAAGAGGAATGCAAACGCATGAAGAGATTGGAAGGAACGATAGAGCAGGAGGGAAAAAGGGAAATTTCGAGGGGAAAAGGGGAAATCCAATATGGCAGCCATTGGCGAGGAATGAAAGAGCAGGAGGTTACGGTGTTACGTCATCCAAGATAGCTGACATCTCGTCTCCTCGTCCCCAGCCAGCAGCTATCCGGGTAAATCTGTTATTTCCAGTTACTCCTATACAAACAAATATTTTGTTGGTTGTTCTCTTAATGCACATACAAAACTACTCAATGGCCCTGCATTGAATATTGTCACAGACTTTCCAGTAATAAAATGATAGGGTCACCGCTTGAAGTCCCATAGCTACACGACGAGAACACTGCACGCTTGTTCAGAGCCTTGCGTTAAGTGGCGATAGTGCACTTCTTGCGCATTACGGTGTAGAGTACATGACTGATGGGAGCAATCCTGCAAGTTGGAAATGTGGTGTTGTGGTGGAAGAGGTCAATTTCAGCAAAACTCGGGTTGGTATGCAGGGTTGGTATGCAGTTATTTATCTCTAAGCGTGGGTTAGGTATGTAATGTCGCGCCAGCATAGGTTCCGTGTTTAGCTTGGTGCTCTCTGGCTAAAGCAAATTCCATCTACGGACGTTCACAGCAGTCACGAACAGTAGCTCTTATCGCTCTCTCGTTTCTCGGCCTCAACACGGAAAATGGTTCCAGGTGGGCGGTCCCTTTAAGTGGATTTTTTGTCGGTCGCCTGTACAGATTTCTACCCACACTTAACTTCAAGACAACAGCCTATACAAGGTTAGCAATGCGTGTTCAGGCAAGATAAGCCTCGCGGTCCCCGTAAGCCACGACACCGCTTCAACGCGTGCGCTTGTACTTTGCCTGGAGTAGCGGGGATTGCAGTACCGAAGCAGTTAATAAGTGTTCCGGAACGAACTGCCTTACTTTGCATGTACTACGTGGGTTCCGTTAGCTGCGATTTGCACTTTAAACACATTAACTTCGGCCATTACTCCTTATTTGCTTCTCGCGGGCTACAGCCTGTCTCGATGGCGGCGCTGGAGGGAGGCGGCAGTGTGTCAAACTTTAATGGTGTTCTTCCTCATAGTCCCTAGATCCTCATCGTAAAGACCCTACATCCCCGGCACAGAGCCCCTAGACCTTCCAGACGCGTTGTTCATTTGACGACCAGATAGATTCCAAACACGTATACATTTAAGCCGCTCTTGGGATTGGATCACAGTTAATGTGACTCAAAGCGGAGGATTCTCGAGTCAATAACACAGAGTGCTCACAAATACAGAGGTGAAACAGACGCCCATACCGCGAACTGCAGCTAAATGGCGTCACGCGTCAGCAAAATGTTTTGACGACGTTTGCCAGTCAGCGCCTGGTAACCTACTCGCCAGCCGGCAGCGCAGCCAATAGGGAACCTTTTGGAGCTTGCAATAGTCAGTCAGACATAAGACCTGTTCCCAGAGCGTCGAGCAGCCAATTATAGAATGTGTACACCCTCATCAAAGGAACCACAATGCGTTTTTGTCTCTGTGTGCTTATCTACTCTGTGGCACTGCCACTGCCTCTCACAGTATGGAGGTGAGATAAACTCACCAAACCCTAAGAAATTTCAAAGGCTTGTGATGGGAATCGAACCCGGACATTGCATGTATAACAACTCAACCCGCTTATATACTGTATGTATATATATATACACACACACACACACACACACACTAGTAACAACAATTAAAGCAACATGCATCCCCACCCCTCCTGATCTTTGTGTCACAAGAGCCACAAGTTAGTATCAGGTGATAGTAAAATGGAAACAAATGAATATACACCCCTATTCTCAACAGCGGATACCATTACTGTATGTACTCTTACAACTATGAAAGCGATGACGTTAGTGCCACTATCGAACGGCGTGCGTAGTGTTTACTGCCACATTAGCCCAAAGGCAATGTTCACTTTAGACACATTCAGCTATGGCACAGAGAAGACAGAGAAGACACCCTGCGGTGGAGAGGGATAGGAAGAATGGGAGCTCGACAGTCTTAAGTTGATGTGGCCAGATGGCTTAATAGTGCATATTTCTGTTGTTTCTCGGATGTGGCAGCTTTTTTTAGCGTCCGGAACTGTATCCCGAAGACCAGGGAAGACAACCAATAGTGATACCATAAAGAGAGTATCGTTATTTGGCTATACGGGCAAGATGGTACTACTGCACGGCAGCTGACATCTGACTTCACAGCATCCACTGGAACAGTTGCATCGATGCAAACTGTGTTCAGACAGCTTAGGCAGAGAGGTCTTTATTATCGGAGACGTGCTGTATGTGTATCCCTGACGTGTGTTTACAGACGAAGACCTCTGTAGTGCAGTCATCAACATGTCAACTGGACAGTCAAACTGTGGACAAATGTTGTCTTTACGGATGAGTTCAGAATCTGTATTCACGGTGATTATCGACGGGTTCGCATCTGGGGAGAACCTGGAACAAGATTTTGACCCTCAAACATCGTGGAAAGATACCAACATGGTGGTTGACCAATAATGGTGGGGGAAGCATTATGCTAACCACACGATCATCTCTCCATGATGTACAGGTAAATCGACAAAGTTTAACTGCTGTCAGATATCGGGACGAGATTTTGGCACCCCATGTTTGGTTGTTTCATGGTGCTGTGGACCCAGATTTCCTACTAANACCCCATGTTTGGTTGTTTCATGGTGCTGTGGACCCAGATTTCCTACTAATGGATAATGATGCTAGGCCTCTTAGAGCACAACTGGTTGATGTCTTCCTGGAAACAGAAATTATTGCGCGCCTGGATTGGCCTGCTCGCTCTCCCGACTTAAATCTGACAGTGCGTGTACAGGATACCGTAGGGAAACAAGTTTCTTCACGTCCGGATCCACTAATCACTCTCGCGAGCTTACGATCTGCTCCATAGAAAGAATAGACGTTAATACCGCAAACTGCAATTGATTGCCACGTCGTTGTCAGGCCTGTATTGCTGCCAGAGTTGATCACACGGCATATTGAGCATACGTAACCGGTTTATGGATGTTTGTGAAAGTAGCTAACTTTCTAAAAGCAGTACATCATTATTCTTGTTAGTTCATTAGGAAATGACGTTACAGTATTTCCTTTGTTGACGTTTTATAATTTACTATCAGCTGATACAATTACTATCTTGAGGCAAAATGATTACGGGAGGGACTAATATCTGTTTATTGGTTTAATTTTGGACACCAGTGATTGTATGCATACAGGAATTTATACTGACGTGTTACAATACAACTATTACAGAGTATTTTTCGGCGATATTTCCCACGGTACGGTGACTAATAAACTCACACAAATGTTCACCCATTCCTTATCAAGAAATCGAACCTCTCGCTCCGTAAGCTGGCACACAACCACTGAGGTTGTCTCCCCTGCACCATCGAGGCTACAAGAATTTAAGAATTGATAATGAACGGAATCTCAATTAGTTATAAAACTTGTAACTGAAGTAGACAGTTTTTTTTATGTTATTATATCAAAACCAAGAACGGATAATGTCACATAGTTTCCTCGCCAATTCTGCAAGATAACATTTTGCCAAAGTGGTACATTTCTGTCGTTGTATTCTTTAAACCTTATATTCATGCACTTAGTTGAGGATGAAGATGTTACGCAAAATAAAATGCACGTCTTACCAAAATTTGCTGACAGTGGTGATGAAAACTGTTTTATTTACAGGCTACGCGCATTTATTAACTTCATTTTCTCGAAAAAATGTTAGCTAGCTCTAAATGGCCATGAAGATAATTATTAATTACNCGCGCATTTATTAACTTCATTTTCTCGAAAAAATGTTAGCTAGCTCTAAATGGCCATGAAGATAATTATTAATTACATGCTTAGTTGAGCTGTAGTTGGGTCGGAGTACGTCTTTCACTTAAGATGCTATATTTTTTATGAATTATTGTACCGACAGCTGAAAACTAAGTTAATGTTTTCCATACGAAATTGTTAAAACAGTTAGTATTTTAATGTTTCGTTTGGCTAGGGGTATTTTGCTTGTCCGAGACCTAAAAATCACGGCATGGCAACGGGTGTACTGGGTTCGGGTGTACTAGGTTCAATCCCAAACCGGGTTCGATCAAGATTTTCGCAAGTCGGAATAGTGCCGGACGATGCCGCTGGTCGGCGGNCGCGCATTTATTAACTTCATTTTCTCGAAAAAATGTTAGCTAGCTCTAAATGGCCATGAAGATAATTATTAATTACGTGCTTAGTTGAGCTGTAGTTGGGTCGGAGTACGTCTTTCACTTAAGATGCTATATTTTTTATGAATTATTGTACCGACAGCTGAAAACTAAGTTAATGTTTTGCATACGAAATTGTTAAAACAGTTAGTATTTTAATGTTTCGTTTGGCTAGGGGTATTTTGCTTGTCCGAGACCTAAAAATCACGGCATGGCAACGGGTGTACTGGGTTCGGGTGTACTGGGTTCAATCCCAAACCGGGTTCGATCAAGATTTTCGCAAGTCGGAATAGTGCCGGACGATGCCGCTGGTCGGCGGGTTTTCTCGGGATCTCCCGTTTCCCCCACTCTTGCATTCCGACACTGTTCCATTTTCACCTTATTTCATCCTCATCGGCTCTGAATACCGCGTTGTTAAGTGACGCCCAAATCTCAGAACTCAACTCAGTTATGCTCATCACGTATCTCATTGCCTCTATGTGTAAGGCACTGAACTAGCGTGCAGTCTTTAAATCTGCAACTAGTCTCTTGAGATTATTAGCAGGCACTCTATCGCTTTAAAGTGTAATAACAAAGAGAGAAGTGTGCTGCACGCCCATCGACAACTTTAAATGTCCTACTCAGGTGTTTTCTCACAACGAGGAGCCGAAAAAACTGGTATAGACGTGCGTATGCAAATAACAGAGGTATGGAACCAATCAGAGTAACGCGATGCGGTCGGCAGCTAGATCGGTTACTGCTGCTACAAGGGCAGTTATCAAGATTTAAGTGAGTTTGAACGTGGTGTTATAGTCGGCGTACGAGAGATGGGACATAGCATCTCCGAGGTAGCGATAACATTTGAATGTTCGTGTACGACCATTTCACGAGTGTACCGTGAATAAACATCACATAAAATCACGGTAAAACATCACATCTTCGACATCGCTGCGGCCGGAAAAAGATCGTGAAAGAACGGAACAAACGACGACTGACGAGAATTATTACATGTGACATCCGTGCACCCTTTCTCAAATTGGCGCAGATTGTATTTGTGGACTGCCCTGCAGGATTCGTGGTGTGAATTGCCTTCTGCATACCTTCAGACATTAGTCGAGTCCATGCCACGTCGTCTTGCGGCACTTCTGCGTGCTCGGAGGGCCCTACCTTATATTAGGGAGGCGTACCAGTTTTTTTTGGTTCTTCAGTATATATTATACTCGCGGTTTCTTCACTCTTTTTAAATCAAACCTTTGAAAAATAACACAATGAGTGAGGTGTTTGGTTGTTTCCTAAAGATTCTATGTATCACAAGCTTTTATACTCCTGTTAACATTTTTGGTGCAGTTGAACTTAAACCGCAATTTTATTTATTAATTATAACATTTTATTTATAATATATATGAATAAAAACAAAGATAATACAAATGTGTTGCAATAAGAAATAGATCTCATGCAAAATATTATTAAACTGAGTGCGCACGAATGTGGTGTGTTGTCCCTTTGATGAAATTTTCTAGACTCAGTTAAGCTTCTTCTACATCAGACGGAAGAATAGTCTAAGATTAGAACTTTAGCAGGGAATTTAGAAAAAATGGAAGTAACCATGATTTTAATGTAGTATATCCGTAAAGTCATGGTGGGGTGTCCAATGCGCGCAGCGCCCATACAAAACGACATAAAGACATGATACGTACACTGCATTGAGGANTCATGGTGGGGTGTCCAATGCGCGCAGCGCCCATACAAAACGACATAAAGACATGATACGTACACTGCATTGAGGAACATCGCAAAGAGAAATATTTAAAGGCTATCCAAATCTCTAACAATCGCAAAAGTAAAGATTTAAAAAAATTGCAGATATTTTAGATTACGATCCTGTTACTAAAATCAATTTTGTGTGTGTAAATTTAACCAAAAAANTAAAAAAATTGCAGATATTTTAGATTACGATCCTGTTACTAAAATCAATTTTGTGTGTGTAAATTTAACCAAAAAATAATTTAAAAAAATTTCAACACACAACTGACGTTAGATTCATAGCAAAATATTAACATATTATTGGGTAAAANAAAATAATTTAAAAAAATTTCAACACACAACTGACGTTAGATTCATAGCAAAATATTAACATATTATTGGGTAAAAATAATACAAATTATTCAATCATGAATCAATTTCGCACAATATTTCATATCTTTGGATGTTTTACTCGTATTTCGTATGCTCTGTGCCTATGTTTTTTGGGTGCGAACCAACTCTTATAGACTCGTGGTGCGCCGGGGTTACGTTCCCAGACGACAGCAGCGTTACAGCGAGTCGGTGAGGACTAGAAGGGGGCGGAGGGGGTAGAGGAGATCGCCTGGCTGCAACACCGCGAACGTGATGAATGTGCTTACGTCCGCGAGGGTTCGCTGATAGGCCCGCCCCATCAAGCAAAGCGCGCGGGCGGGCGCTAACAAGCAACGCGGCCGAAAACAAAACCACGATCACTCGAACTCGGGACCACGTGCCCGCTCCCCTNCTTATTCCTAGCGACGGAGTGTGATGGGCGCAGCAGGTGATCAATTGGAAGAGCTGACAGCGGTGCCGCGCCAGCCGTGCAGGCTGCGTACACAGAAGACGAGGCAGACCGATTTTCGTCTTTGTGCACAACACTGACAAATTCTTCACGACGCACCCGCCATTTTTGCAGGAATGAAATACTTTTACTAACTTCAGTATTCTAATTGTATTAATCAATTCAGATACAGTATGCGCAATTGCGTAGACTTGCATTATAACGCACAGGAAGGTTATTTTCGGCCGGTACTACGAGAATATACATACAACACGAGGCTTAGTACATTGTGATCTTCCTTGTGTTACTATTTCGTAAACCCTGTTACCGCTCTGTCACCGGGTAGATAAGTACAGAAAGACGAACTGGAGTGGCGGTTCCATCGATGTGGGTGAACCCAAGGACCGCGTAAGGAGAAAAAGTTGGCGCGTCAAGGTTAAACTTCGAGTTTTATTTGCTGGCCGGATTTGGGGCCATAAACGACTATTTGTTGCCAACCACGCAGCATGAATTCCGTCTCTTCATAATTTAAAGAAATGTTATTTATAACATGTGGAATAGAAGAAAACATTTTGTAAGAAAATGCTATGGGCTCATTCCAGTGTATTGCATTATCAATAATATTTCAACGAGTTCATTTTTTTTTTCAAGAATTTTAAAAGGAAATTGTTTTTGTCCCTGCAGCGTGTCTTCTATAGCTACATAGGGCCTACCTACTTATGCTATCGATGAAATTTGGTAAGTAGGTACTTAAGGTCCTTAAATAGGACATCGAATACTTTTTATCCCGAAAAATGNGGTCCTTAAATAGGACATCGAATACTTTTTATCCCGAAAAATGGTACGGTTTCTGTGGAATAACAACAAAACGTAATTCTGCAACGGCTGGGAACGTGACCGAAATATTTTTTTCCTCTGATGTCAGAGTTTATCAGGCTGCCCAAGGACCTCTGAAATGGCTTAACGGCTGCTATCAAACGGTAACAACCGGGACCGAATATTTAACGTGTCCTCCGAAGCCCGGAAGCGCTCAGATGTTATGCCACTAAACAGTCACCCATCCAAATGTGTGCCGCTGGGAACGTTGCTTAACTTTGGTGATCGATTAAGATCCCTCAGCCAAGCGCAAAAAGTTCCCTATTGGCCGGGGTGTCGGCTGGCAAGTGGGTTACCAGTCGCTGATTGGTGAACTGTGTGACGACACGTTGCTGGCCAGTGACGCCACTTTGCTGGTGTGTGGGGCTCGAGCTCGTCGAATAAGCGGCTCATTCAACCTCTGTATTCTTAGGTACTCTGTGTCTAAGTTATGAATGGTTCATGTCACTACATTCTAGCACGAAGCTCACTGGCTGCGGTAACGAAACAAGTGCTCTGTCGGCCTAAGTACAGCAAACACTGAAAAATTGTCTTATTTGCAAAACCAAAAATCAAAAATTAAAGTGGATAAGGAAGGGTTAAAACTCAGTAACAGAAAGCGTGCAAACATCTCAAAGCAATTATACTTACATGAACAGTGTTGTAAACTCTAATCCTATCCACGTTGATTTTCATAGTGCTTCGCTCTTTCTATGGTGTAATTTGTATTCATTGTTCTCGCTGGCAGCTATCCGGATATACAACTTTTTCCTTTGTTTATTTTTAAGAACCACGCCAATTATATATAATTTTAATCTGCAGTGCATTTGTAAACGAATGTGAATATGTTACTAATTTGCAAGAGATTATCCCCCGTATTCGGGATCAGGAATTATTTGTTTGAATTGCGTCACTTGTAACGAGCATAAGTTGAAGAGTGTTTGGTAAATATAAAAATAATGACTTTTCAGTTATTCAACGATGTGTGTGGACCCGTCTCGGTCGGAGCGTGCTCGCGGACGTCATAAGAGGTGGGTTTCAAGTACAAAACACAGCAAATAAAAACTTAAACGTGTTCGTGTAAACAGGTCGAGCACATTCTCTCCTTTATATGCCATCAAGTATACGGCTTCCGCATGACGCGCAGTCCGCGGCTGCACGTGAATTATACGTGTCGGTCATAAGGGCGGGAGTGCGATTGTCCCCATTCTGAGTGGACCTTTACGCCCCTCCTCATTTTTGCAAGGCACATCCCGGTAGAGGCCGTGTCGCTCGAGACATTTTGAAGTTCGCAAGGACAAAGTGTCCTGCCTTCTAGTACCGGTGTGTTCCGCCCACTAGCCTCACGTGTATAGTTTATTCGCGGTTTCCTCAAACTTTTCGAATCAAACTTTCGAAAAATCACCCCATGAATGACGTGTTTGGTTCTTCCGTAAATATGTTACCTATCACAAGAGTTTTATACTTCTGTTAGCATACATAGATATTGTTTTATGTTAATTTGTACTGTAAATAATGTTTTATATATAAATTATATTATCTATTTTTTAATTAAAAAGGAATAAAAACAGGGAGAAAAGAGGTGTGTTGGTAATGTCTAGTAAGAAATCGTTCTCATGCAAATATTATTAAAGTGAGTGCCCTCAAATTCGGTGCGTTGTCCCTTTGATGCAATTTTATAGACTTAATTAAGCCATGTATGCATGAGGCGGAGGAATATCTTGAAAGTAGAACGTAAGCAAGGCATCAGAGAAGTTGGACGTAACCGTGAATGGACTATACAAAGGGCGGTAAGCAAATTCCGGTTCGATCCTCTCAGTCCGGGGTGGGGACACTCAGGAAGGGAAAGTCGCGGAGAACGCATTTTATAACGAACTCGTACGACAAATTAAAGGCAAAACAAGCACTTTGGAGATCAACCTTTGTAAAAAAAAAATTACTGCCCACACTAAATACAGTAGGCCATATACACTGGTTTGCAGGCTCCCAGTTAAGTTGGCAGCGCGTCAATGAAAATAGTTCGAAGTCTTGACAGCGTTTTGAGTGTGTTATGATAAAATGTATTGGTATTGAAGTTGGTGTTACTTGTTTTACCCACATAATAGCACAAATATGCGTAATCAACACATTTTATTTCCTAAAATTCCCATGTTTTCACTTGCGTGAATAAAGTGAGACCTTACATGGCAATGATAATTTTATATAAGGCAGGATACAAAATAAGAATAAAAGTAAAACCTGAGCAGGGTTTTTAAAAATGCTTAATTAATTGTGAAGAAACTATAGAAAGGAAAGGCACCACAATCAGATAACTCGCTGCATATAATTTCCAAAACTTTAATTGCGTATTTTTTTAAAACTGTGTTTCATAATGTTTCTCTCCTGAACTAGGCAATCACGCCTGTTCTTGTCTCAAAGTCAGATCGTCTCTGTCTGGGTCCACCTGAAGCTCTTCGACCTCTTTGTGCAACAACTGGACACGATGGTTTATGGTTTATCGCAGGAAAGGTTGACTTTGCTAGGATTCAACGTACTGTGACTCGTTATTTGCTGACGTGTACGCATGAAGCTATCTTTCATCGTGTAATCAATTCCAACTTAACTGTGTACTCTCGCAGTATATGGGGTATATTCCAACTATTTTTTGACCACGCCATTGCACTGACCCGATTAAAATTTTGATACTCTTAAGCAGAACGTTTGTGATTGGTCTGCAAAGAACTTACCCGTGTCAAAAACTTGATAATCTAATCATGAAAGAACAAACTGACTAGTGTGTTATTAAAAACATGCTGTCTCAAATATTTTTCGCCATTATCAAGTGTGTCTGTTTCGGAACCTACACTTGTTATTTGCACGTGATGCACGTTCTCCCGTACGCTTTCATAATGTAAAGAAGTTCTCTCGTTTTTTTAGCGTACTTTCTGAAGGAAAGAAAGGCTTATGAGATTACTTTCCTTTATGAGTGTCTGTGTTTGTAAGTGTGTGTGTCTGAGCGTGTGTGTCCCCCACCCTCCACCCTTTTTTCAATTATTGAACGCATCAACCAAATTTCACCAAACTCGGTATATATANATATAGTACGTAGAAAGGACACCTGACTTTAATAGTTTTCGACAACGCCAGCCCCTTACTTTAAAAATGGTGGTAATTAAAAAATCTAGGTTGATATGTTGTATCTCGGAAACCATTCAACCTATTTAAACTAAATTTTGTATGCTGACAGAACATCGTGTAAGCATTGCATTTTTAAATAGCTATTTTTGTTAGTCCCACATTTTGGAAGATAGCACCAAATAAAAAATATAGAACTTACATTATACCTCGACAACTATTAAAGCAATTATCGCCCAATTCGGTATGTAAGTAATACTATGACAGGCAAGGTAAATGTAAGTAATCGAACTTTATTAGCTACTTGTTTTCCAAATCGTTGCCATAGAATTATTTTAGGTTTATTTGGCTTATCTACTATATCATTTTACGAATTTCGACCAAATTTTTTTTACTCAAAGCATCTATTACAAGCATTATATATGCCGACACATAGCCATTTTGTCAGCCATTTCGTAAGATAACGCCACATTAATAAATACATTTTTATGTAACATCTTCGGAAACAATTAACCGATTCATATCAAATTTCGCAAACAAGAGTTACTGCAGCAGATGAAGTAAAATTGTATGTTTGAAATATGCCATACACTTATTTTATAAATGGTCGCTACATAGGCATCTTAGCCTAGAATGCTATATCATCGTCATCGTGTAATCAATTCCAACTTAACTTTGTACTCTCGCAGTATATGGGGTATATTCCAACTATCAAATACCTATACACAGAACATCTTTTGTCCGCCATTTTTTAAGATATGCTACATGAAAAAATAAAGTTTTCATGTAATATCTCGGGAAACAATTGGCAGATTTCTACCAATTTTGGCAAACAATTTGCACTCCAGTAGGTGGTGTAAACTGCTATGTTTTAAGAAAGTCAGTCGTTTTTTTAAATGGCGACTATTTAATATTTTAGCTCAGTATCTTTAATTAATTAAACAAATTCTAACTAAACATGTATACTGGAAATATCAATTACAACCATAAAATTTGACTATTCACTGCCTCAGTTCTCTGCCACATTAGACTGATTAAATACGAAATTGATGCTCGAATCCAACCTCCGTAATGCAGTTGATTGCACACTAGCATATGGTATAAGATTTTCTGGGTTCGAGTCCCGGTAGGGCACGTGTGTACTTGTAATTGTCTCACTACTGTTGCATATGTTTCTGGTTTCATCTCTACTGATATCGCTTTCAATGAGCTGACAAGTCCTACCCACCAACTCAGCTTATAAGAAATTATGTAAAAATTAATTACACCCATGTTGAGCAAAATAGACTCATTAATTATATCAGTAACTTCTTCTTAATTATGTATTTCGTCTACTTTAGATAACACTGACATATTTTAAGAACTTCGTATCCGAGTGCTGTAATTGCTGCTGTTTATCGTCCTTTCGTTGAAATTTACTATTATTTTTTAAACATAAAACTATTTATTTTCGTNCTGTAATTGCTGCTGTTTATCGTCCTTTCGTTGAAATTTACTATTATTTTTTAAACATAAAACTATTTATTTTCGTTTTATTTTTCTTTGAATTTTTTACTCAAAGTGTAAAAATTCTCCCCAAAAATCTGTTGCCTGGCAGATTTTTTACAGACCCAGGAACTTTGGGTAAATCATTTTGTTANTAAAAATTCTCCCCAAAAATCTGTTGCCTGGCAGATTTTTTACAGACCCAGGAACTTTGGGTAAATCATTTTGTTACAAAGTAAGTTCTGAAAACTTGTACCGGTACGTTGCTTTTAAAATTGAATTACAGAGAAGAATTTAAGAAACGCGAAAATATTAGCATTACTCAAATTGTGACTCTACTGTCAGTAAAAAAAAATAATTGAAAAACTTTTATTTAAGACTAATTTTGAACCAAATGTTTTTTTTTTTTTNTCTACTGTCAGTAAAAAAAAATAATTGAAAAACTTTTATTTAAGACTAATTTTGAACCAAATGTTTTTTTTTTTTTTAATTCGTTAAAACATAAATTTGTTTTCATAGTTGAAGCCAGCATCACTGTAGATACGTGAATNGTTTTTTTTTTTTTAATTCGTTAAAACATAAATTTGTTTTCATAGTTGAAGCCAGCATCACTGTAGATACGTGAATAAGAGTTTACATTAACCCGTTCGGTACGCAGAGTGGAAAATTCTTTAGAAAGTGCATGCAAGCTGCATAGTAACACATCTGTGTCCAAGCATTGAAGTGCTTATACTCCACTAAACGTGGATTTTAATTAAATTGGCACGCTGTTTACTTACATAACGAAGGCTTAGAATAAAAACCACGTATCTAACATTTTTTGCGAAAACTATTTTTCATGCTTTTGTTTGGAAACCTCGTATCTCACTTTTTGCAATGATCCAAATAAAAAAGTTGATAGCTTTGATTTATTTGCAGGTCTGTAAAATGAGATATACGAGGTTTTGAAACCAAAAGTATCAAAAAATCATTTTTGCCCAAGATGTGAGATACGAGGTTTTCATTCTAGGCCATCGATAAGTGCTTTCACTAGCTGACCCGCTGCTTTTGAATGAGTTGTAACACAAATACAATATAATCAAGTTAAGCAGAAGTCATTATTTTCGTACAATCGCGGGCGTGAGGTTAAAATTAAATGTAAACAAACGCCAAACTTTGTTGATACAAGTGATTGGCACAATACAAGTTGATACAAGTTGGGACAATACTGAGGACATGCGAAGAATACGATCTTCAGTGTATAGCTAGGTCCACGTGTCGACGATCGACGGAATGTTGCACATGAAGAGTACTTATGGCTAGTACTTTACTGGTCAAGGAATCAGCGCCCAACGCTTCGGGAGACTCCTTTGTGCGCAATATGATTCGCGGAAATTTCTGCAGCTTTTTGTTACGAATGGTTAAGGCCGTATTTCACGATAATATTTTTATTTAATTATATCATAGCATAGCAGTCAGAGTTGTGTCATCCGGTGAGTGATTATATAGTCTACCCACGGTATCTTCGGACTTTTNTATCATAGCATAGCAGTCAGAGTTGTGTCATCCGGTGAGTGATTATATAGTCTACCCACGGTATCTTCGGACTTTTCTAATCAAAACATTGGAAAATCACTCCTCGTACGAAGGGTTTGGTTTTTTTCCTAAATATGTCAAGTATTGCGAGCGTTTTATACTTCTTTTAAAGTAATAGTACCTTATTTTTGGTGAAAATGAACTTTCACTTGTATTTTATCAATAAATTATATTATTTCGTTTAAAATTAATACGTTATGAACAAAACAGGGAGTACATATGTGTGTTGCTAATTCCTAGTAAGAAATAGTTCTCATGAAAAATATCATTAAAGTGAGNCAAAACAGGGAGTACATATGTGTGTTGCTAATTCCTAGTAAGAAATAGTTCTCATGAAAAATATCATTAAAGTGAGTGCGCTTGAATGCGGTGCGTTGTCCTTTTGGTTTAATTTTCTATAAGTATATTTAAACTTTGTTTGAATGAGGCGGAGGAATAGCCTGAAAGTAGAACTTGAGCAGACCTTTAAAAAAGTGTAAAGTAACCGTGAATAAACTATAGTGACTATTTCACACAAGCTGCAGTTGGCTGTTGTTACTTATGTTTTTATAAATTACGTATTAATATATATATCAAGAAGTTCACGAAGATGGCGGATGAAAAGTGTGTTTGTCAACAGAGAAAGTCAGGGGGATTCAAGTTTACTGCACCACTTGAATTTTCAATCTGTAAGTGGGCAGTACAAAAACTTCACCCGCATGCCGCCGACTGAATTCGAATTCCCGTTAACCAAGGTTGGATAGCAGATTACGAAGAACGACACAGCATTAAGAAAGACAATCCCAGTACAAGAAAGATTGGCTATTGTTGACAACATTATTTTTCAGCTGATTCAATTGCTGCTAATATTTTGGATCCCACAAACTGTATTTTGTTGATAGATAATAACTTAGAAATTCTTGAATGTTTTCTTGTACCACGCCGAATCCATTGTTCCTTACATCGCTTACCACCCCTCGCAAGTAACTCCCCAACAGAAGGTAATTGCAGACTGAGTGAATTCAAAATAAAGGTATGCAAAGTGTACGGTGATGTGGCAGGCTGCTCTGCGGCTGCGCATTACGCGTGGCAATGATACAGAGCGATGATCGGGGTACGCCCCGTCCACACTGTCCGCATCTGTATCACGTGTCGGGTCCGCGGTGGTGCAGTGGTTCGACTACTCGCCTCCCTCCTAGGCGAACCTGGTTCGTTTCCCGGCAGGTCACTCCCGAATTTTCGCATGTGGGAATCGTGCCGGACGATGCTGCTGGTCAGCGGGTTTTCTCGGGGAAATCCCATTTCCTCCGCCCCTTCATTCTGACGCTGCTCCATACTCACCTCGCTTCGCCCTCATCGGCTCTCAAGACCTCGATGTTAAAGGCTACCCAAATCTCTTCACTCACTCACTCACTGTAGCACGCATCTTTCCTTTGATGTGCCGGCAAAAGACCGATTCTTGGTGGGATCAATCCCGACCCGATCATTGTCTCTTTCATGGCAGTCACGCATGCTACAGAACTGTTTTCGCACGCCTATCATGACGCATATCATTTAACAGATACGCTGACCTCATACAAGCGTGGACCCAGCTTTATACGTGGTCACGGCCTAGGTTTTTTTTTNATCATTTAACAGATACGCTGACCTCATACAAGCGTGGACCCAGCTTTATACGTGGTCACGGCCTAGGTTTTTTTTTTCTCTCTACGGTTAATCTGAGAAGCCAGCTACAACCTTAATGAAAGTGAGTGGGGAGCACAGCCGCAGNTTTTTTTTTCTCTCTACGGTTAATCTGAGAAGCCAGCTACAACCTTAATGAAAGTGAGTGGGGAGCACAGCCGCAGCGGTTCGCTGATAGGACAGATGGTGCAGGTTCAGTAGAGGAGAGTTTATTATTCCGCGGCCAGGGGCCAGCTTTGTTGGCTGACCACAGGCTGGGCGAGTTGTGCCCCGGGCCGCCTCCAGGAGCCGCCTCACTCGCCGACAGATCGTAACTTCCCAGGTAGCACGGACCGCGCGGGAATTGAACCAGCAGCGCCTGGCAACACTGCTGCCCCCACGCCAACCGCGAGGCCCCTGGGCGGTCCGGCCGACTAGTATCTCCATGTAGTCCACGGCAGGTTCACTATTAAAAAACTACGACTTAGGCCATGTTTAAATAAAATATTCCAGGCTTCAATACGGATGCTGTGGACAGTCACTTGTTTAGCAATAGGGACAACACACCGAAATTAAAGAATATAAATATGTATTAACGGAATTTAATTATTTTAAATATATGTGTTTATTTTATTTTATTTCTGAATGACATGAATGTTACATTAAATTGAAAATTTTAAACCCAGGATTAATATGCTACAATACATTACAGTAACTTAAAAAAAGTTACAACTGACCTAATGATATGAAGCAGAAATTATGATAACAAAGCACAGTTCTTTATTCCTTACAGAGTTAATTATACATTTCTATGCATATCTTACATAATATGCCACCCTCTGACGAAATAAAATATGAAGGCGATTTGTTAATTTCGTATTTTCGTAAAGGTTCGCTATAGGAACATACAAAACAACGAAATATGAAATTACATAGTACGTCACCATTTTGTGTACAATATTGGAGCAGTGACAATTCTGGTAATAAATTGATAAAGTTAATACCGAAATGATTTCTTCTGCTTTCTGATATTTTAATTTCTCTGTTTCACTTGACCGACGCATGGATAAAGTGATCAGGCTCTCGGCAATGTTAATTTTACATCTGGTGGAAAAATACTTTGAAATCATACAAGCAGATCTTAAGCAGAACTTTCAAAAGTGCTCAGTTTACCGTAAACAGCCTGTAAGCCTAAATGTGTGAAACTGCTACTAATACCGCGAACTCCAGCAGCGCACGCCAGAAAAATCATGTCACTGACCAGCAACACTTTAGAACGCCACGCCGTTCGCCAATCAGCGCCTGCTATCCTACTCGCCGGCAGGCAGCCCAGCCAATCGGGAACCTTTCCTATCGTGCGGTAGCCAATCAGACGCATGCCTGTTTCCAAAGTCTTGCACAGCGAATCAAAGGAATCGCCACGCCATTTCGTCTCTCTATACTTATCTACTGTTTGGCCGGTGCTTTTACGGAACATTGCATAATGAGGAGCGTTCAAATAGGTTAAATGTATTTTTTTAATTTTTATCAAGTGCCATTATTTTCTATTGTGATATAAAATTATAGCCTGAAAAAAATATAGCAATGATAGAAAATGACTTTTCAAAAAATATTGAAACGAGTAATAGGGGATTTTTAATTCATTTCAAATTTTTCGTACAGTTCTCACAATGGAACAAAATCAATACTTCATGCTACAACCAAAAATAACTTACCATATTATTAGAACATCATAAAGAATATTTCTTGGAAATTTTTTTATACGTTTTGTCCTTATTTAAATTTTATAACGTTAGATATAATTAAAGTCAAAATGGTTAGAGGTGGTTCACGATAAAGTGATCACTCTCAAAATCAACCTTTGAAAAAAAAATTTACTATAACTGCCTATATTTTAACGTACGCAATGACCGCAATACTCACAGTTAAGTTAGCAGCGAACTACGACAAGCATGTAGTTCTATGTTCTAACGTACCAATCGTAAAGCTAAACATTTTTGTCACCTGCATTTTAGTTTATTTTTGTTGTATGCAAATAAGAATAACATTTGAAGTAATTGAAACACATTTCACATCCTCACCTGTCTGAAGCAACGTTCAATTTAGCTGGTTCATTGGTTTTTTTTTTTTTCATGTCCGCGATCGTGTGTTAACAAAACAGCGGTTCACTACCAACGTGATTTTAAGTGTCATTGTGTAACTCCTGAAATAAAGTATTCATTAACGTAATAAATTAAACATTTCTGTACAGATTCTGAGTGAAGTGGCAGTGTTTGTAATTGCCTTCTGCTTTATCTCCACGTAGTTTCTTGTCCCGGAAATTCTTGAATTTTCACATAGTATGCTGATTTGAAAAATGTCCTGCTTCATGCAATTCAAGTTGGTAAACTATAAATTTTAAACGTCTAATAAACTTGAACAAGTTTCGGATGAGTGTGTTTTGTTAAATTTACGATATGTGTCGTAATTCTGAAAGCATTAATAAATATGTATGGGTTAGTATCGACGAGATTCCTATTTCATGAGTTGATACAATAGTGCCACGAAAATATTTTATACTACATATGAAACATTCTTTCAGTATTAGGAATACGTTAAAATAATGTTATAGTGTCTGTCCGAACGGTTTAATTTGTACGAGCCGATACATAAAACAGTAAGTACTAGCTTCCACGACTTAACCTCCTAGGTAGGTATTTTAGGGGAAAATTAAATTCTGCACTAAATGTGTCGATGCGGTTTCATGAAATACATTTCCATCAGCTAGGTATTGTATTGCTAATACTTTGGTGAAATTACGTTCATGTCAGTGTAAGACTTAACATGTTATAAGCGAAAAGTAATTTTTTTTTGTTAGCTAAGTAGCAGACCTTACTTGGCAAACGTTAGTGTTATGTGCTTTAAAAATGTTGTGACTGTACGAATTTTCACGAAACTTGCACTGAGTGACAAATATTACTATGGAAGTAAGCTGCAGAAATTTGGATCTATTCTGTTCAGCCGCTGAGATTCATGATAATGTACCTAACAGTAAAGCTCGCTATTTGCTTGTGGGTAGCTTTGTATTCAAATATTGATTTGTGAGGTATTTATGCAATAGTTCTATTCGTAAACGTTTTAACCATAATTCTTAGGTCATCTAATGATTGTTTAACGCATGCTGTCTTCTGTATGAAGGAGTAAATGCACAGTATTATCTAAGAGAGCGCCTTTTTTTTTAACGGGAAAGTGTTCATTTCAAAGATTCACACTTTTTAAAGGTGAAAGTTCGAGACGTCTTGGCTTTGTTTTTATAACGGAAAAGAATAATGTTTCACTCTTCTGCTATTCTGTTGACAACTTAAACCAAACATATTTTCTTATGACCTCGGAAGGGTTGACCAGAGATAAAGACATTAATTTATGTGTAAACAGAAAAGTAATCACGAACTTCAATAAATATTTACCAAACCGATATTATTTACTGAAATTAACGTGTCTGTCCATAGCGCTAATTACGATATTTATTACTTTTTGTAGTTTTATTTAATGCGTATGCAGTTTACATATGAGCCTGCTGATGTAAACACTAGATGAAAGTCACATGACAGTGATTATTTTGATAGGTACGTGGAAAGTTACGCAACCAACAGGCTGAAAGTAGAAACTTAGCAGGGATTTCAAAAGTGCTCACTTTACCGTGAACAGCCTTTATATGTTAAAACCCTTACCACAGGTGACAGCTGTCAGATTTCAAACCAATTGTAACAAGCCATTCTTGTAAGTTCAAGAAACACTTTAGTTCAAGACAAATCTGTGTTAAATAAGTTATTGAAGTTTGTACGAATCAATATTATAAGCCGAAATTATCATATTTACTCTTACAGAAACATTATGGATCTTAATTTCCAAATGATTTTGTATTTTTGTCAAACTGTCGTTGATATCGTGTCATGAAATCATAACATACGCTAAAAATATTGAAAAAAATCTCTCGTACAGTTTTAACCCGGAGTTCCCGTCGCTTCTAGTCGCCTTATGCGTAAATGTGGGACGTCAAGTCCTCGGTAATTATTCCAGCCGCTAGCTAACACGCTATTAAAGCAGTCCCTCTCTTGTTTAAAGCATTTGAAAACATTTCATGGCAAATGCTTTATTTACACGAGTCAGGTACAAGTTTCACTGTGTGTAGTCGCAGCAGAATTACCAGGGGTTTGATTCCCGTTCTGTCAGAACTTGTTTGTGCGCTGGGAAACGGCATTTCGGCTCGCTGACAACCTGCAATCATCTTCATCCTGTTCAACAGGCCGTCGCGATTGTGCCTGGAGAACCTCTTCATCTCTTGCCGTCCATCATCCGCTGTTCCTTCTCCAGTCCTAGTCTTCTCCTTCTCCCCTTGTGCCGTCCGTTTCGTCCGTATCTACTGTGGTCCTCGACCGCCTGCCTTATTGTAGGGTCACCTCGGCCCGAGGCTTTCAACAGGTGGCGATGACGTCAACAATGCTCGTGTGTCACGTGCCACATCGCTGTTATAGCCGTCAAGCACCACAGTTTGTGAGTAGCAGTCAGGGAAAGTAGTATAGTTCATTTCATATAAGAAGGCCACATTCTGACAGTGAGTGAGTGACAATTTGAAGTATTCAAAACAAACAACGTGCCATTTACAAAATCCTGTATCAGCTGATGCACGAACGAACAAAAGTTAATATTACGTTGGCTATTCTGAGTGCACTGCCGACGCACATTCAACCAGCCGAAAATACGCGATAAAAAGGAGTTCCGAGGTTAATTAATGCATTTTATTTTACGTGGTCATAAGACAGCGGTTTTTTGTGTTGAAAATTAAACTTCGTGCTAAAGTAGAAATGCATAGGTGTTCAAAATTAAAGTCACATTAAAATGATCCATATCCAAATGAAACGCAATTTCAAAAAAATTTCATGTCTTACCACCCCACCCCCACCCCCCTTAACCAACACGGCTTTCCTCACGTGTTTGATATTAATTCCAAAATCATACAGAAATATTGCATAATATTGTTCGATTATTTTTTCTAACAATCTGGCGAAAAATATTTCAAATTCTTTTCGTTCCGAGCTAGTAATAGAACAACAGTATATTTCGCAAAGATGCTACCTCTTGAGAAAAAAATTCGGCTCAAAGCACGCCCTAAAATGTTGCGCGCCATCTGTGAGGTCCTTTTTGAAGTATAACAAGCCAGAAGAGAATAGCTATCGTTTGCTTTATACAATAAATTTACGAACATATACCAGTAATTTAATTTTTCGCGAGCTCTACATAATTTTTAAAATAACATATAGTTCGTGTACAGCATTTACGAACGAACCTACACACGACGCCCTTGGAAAAACTCTCACCGCCTGCCGCGCCTACCCAAGTAGTTCACCAATTACCGCACGAAGCAGCACGCACTGTACGCGCTGACTCGTCGCACCCAGTTGCTGGCGAATGGACACATAAACGTAAAGAAAACATTGGCGCGGTGATCCACAACTGTCAAGAATGTGGCCTTCATATATGGTACACAGTATAGGATGAGACAGATGACGCTACCATTGAGTGGCCCACCCCCTTCGCTACTATAAAACAAACTGCCCCCTTTCCAGCAAACCCTGCAAAATTCATCATTATCGGGTAGAAGGTAAGATTTCGCAGTCGTACATTTCCTCCAGTCGTCATTTGTTAGTTAGCTTCTGGCTCGGGAAGGAGTATCTGATGCGACCGTTTCACATCTCGTTGTTTCTTATTGGCTCACAGTCCTTCGAGGCGAACCAAATAAACTGTGCTCCAATGACAGTAACAACATATGAGCAGAAGTCTTTAAAGTATACCATGTCCCTTTACATTGGCCGAACTACTTTCGACACCAACCAAATTTACCTACTGGACTCATTACATCCAGCAGACTTGTTGTCAAACATCTATACGTGCCTGTGAAAGCGTGAACTTTTCATTGGCTGTTGCACTTTGGTCTACGTTGTTTCTTAACTTTTCTTATCCACTATGATCTCGTTAGCTGTACAGTCGAATGTCTGTGAACGGCTCACTGTGTGGCTACACGTGCACCTATAGCACGAGCCATACTAGTGGCTAGTGTCTTTAAATCCGTCGTGTTCGGTAACGTGATGTATTGTTGCGAGGTTTCATTCTGCCTAACGATAATTTTTGGACAGATATTTTATTTTGTGCTCATCACTTGTCAAATTAAATAATGTAACTGAGTAAATAGGCGTATTGTGCCAGTTGTGTTGCCAGTTGTTTCATGTCACTGTGTAATTCTGTCAATTCCTTTCTTATTTATTTGGTGTTTCGCCAAATATTTCTTTCTTTTTTTTTTACTATTGGAACGTGCTCTAGTTCTGCTTAATATTTTGTTTATTCTCTTTGAAGTTGTAAAACAATCGTTATCATCAAAAAATTGTGTAATGTTGAAATATTTATCTGTTTATTTTATTTTATGTTCCTTGTTTTAAAAATATTTTTCCATATGTTTATTAATTATTTACGAACATAATATTACGTGAACCCTTAATTTCCAATTATTAAAATGAAGAAACTTCATTTGTGAATTATTATATGTCTTTCTTGACTTTCAATTTATGTATCGATTAGTCACGCGGGACCACGAAGTCCAGAGCATACCTTTGTATATATAGGTTTTCGCTCAGCTAACTTCCTTCTTCGTGTGCTTGCCATACAGCATGTTTCATCAACTTGTGATGAAATAGTTTCTATCCGTCGTTTTGGGTAAGTTTGTTTGCGGATATTTTATTTTGCGACGTGGTCATGTTATTTTGTGATTATGGTCACTTTCAAGCTTTATTTTTGCATTTATGTTTAGCTGTTCCCCGCATGGTCGCTTAATCTTGTGGCCAGCCATTTCAACCTTGATGTGATGTGAGCCGCACACCCAATCGTGGCATGGTCGTTTGACCATGATTCAACTTCTTTCGGCCGGCACCGCAGTAACTTCTGAATTTCTGAATCTGGAATCAAGTAACCGCTAAGATTAGTTTTGCCTGCTGAATGTGCTCGGTAGTGCTCCAAACTTTCAGTCTGACGTGACGTCAGTAAATTTTTGTGTAATTATTTAGACTGTTAAACTACGAAATTATTTTTGTTTTCAACTCAATTAAAAGTAAATATAATGTTTCGAATGAAGCTATCGCGGGTACCCGACGATGTAGTCATGGCCATATAATATAATATTTAAAAAAAAGTAGTTATTGAAAAAAGCATTATTGACATAAACAATTTTTTATTTTTATTTTTATATATATTTATTTATGTTGTGGCGTAAAATGTTTTAATAGAACAGTTGTTCAAAAGAAAGAAGAATTTTTTTGTGTGCTTCCTCAATATTCGCTCATGGATATCTCTAAATAGCATAAAACAAAGTCGCTTATCCGCGTCTGTCTGTGTATTCGCTTAGTACTTCTAAACTAATTAATGGATTTTGATGCGGTTTTCAACATCATTTAGAGAATTTATTGAGGAAGATTTCAGTGTATAATTCATTTATATTTACCGTAAGGATAGTAGATAAATTTCGAACCTTTTGTAATCATGTCGTAAAAAACCGCTTTAAGGCGCTTACATTGGATTGCGCTGACCAAACCATAACAGATACATCAAATTAATGTACAACATAAATGTAGCTCTCAAAAAGATCTACAGAAAAGTCCGTGATAGCATATGTTCATATTCAAAGGGTAACCCACAGTAACAATTTTTGTCTTTCAAAGTATCGCTGTAAAAACTAAATTGTTACCGGGCGAAGCCGGGGCCGGTTTCCTAGTAATATATAAATTTATAACTATAATGTTGTAATTGGTTAAAATTTGAGCTACATCATGAGGGTACCTATTATTTACTTATTTATTACTTTTATGTAATAAGTAAAACAGGAGCACTCCCATAATTTTTGCTTTCAGTAGTAAACCCTAGTCTACACAGGAATATTGATCCCATCTTCCATTTATGCGCCATCCTTTTGTGATAAAGAGAGTACCCATGAGTGCTCAAGTTTGCGTCACTAAGGTGCTACATAACAGTATGAGATATTTAAAATGAGGAAGAATTTATAAACACTTACAACGTGCTGGAAGTGTTAAGTAGGGACTGAGTTGTCTTTCGAAACACTTAAGCTTAGATCCATTTTCGCCAATGGATAGTTTCAACTAGTAGGCTTCTTAGGCGCCTGCCGCGGACCACAGAAGTTATTAGAAAAGTACGTATTGCATAACTGTGCTAATTATTACCCTCATGTGTATTAAAAATAGACAGCAAAATAAATAATCTCATTATTTATTATTCACAATTGTATACCTAACACCTCTAATTATATGTTAAGCCTTTGTATCGTTCATGAATGAACATATGTGTGTATATATATATAAGTAGTTATAAATAACCGGTTCTGGAACACCTGGCGTCCTGACGGGGTCAAGGGGACAAGCTGGCGTCCATCATAGAAAACGTCAATAGGCAACCTACTGCTCTGTCATTCATTACCAATATAGACCATGTTGGATTTACCCTCCCGCTCTGTCATTCCTGAGTGGTTATCTCGGGGTACCACGTGTTTGATTGGCTGCAATTGGTCCTAAGATAAAACCCACACTGCAGCAGTGGTGGCAGTAGTGACTCTATTGTGAAGTAGTACCACAATAGATTAAATAAGGAGCAAGTACTGTAGCACTTTGTTGTGATAAGGCCTTAGGGTTCAATCAGTGACAAAGGTATTGTTGCACCCCCCCCCCCCTCCACAACGTGGGTGGGTGGTGTTAACTACTCCTTGGCTATTAGTCAGCCGACTTGCCTAAAAACTTGTTGTGTACTGCTTTAAGTCCAAGAACGGCTAAGAAGGTAGCACAAAACAAGTAGAAGCAGTATCGGGTTGGGCGGTGGTTTCCGACCACTAACCCCAACCAGAGGCATAGACCTGCAGGCGGAGAACCTCAGCAATAACAATATGGCAACTGGTAAACGGGACCCCTGGTATCTGATGTTTCAAAAAGCACCCGGAAAGACTTACACTGGTCCAGCTCTCGAAAGGAAAGCTTTCATTAAAGTGTGCATCTCCTATGATGTAGTAAACAAGGATAAGGCTACATATTATGTATAATGGGTCTTGAACCCTGACACCAACTAGTGTCAAGATCTTCCCCCGACTAAGGAGGAGGGAGAATGGCTTAACAAGATCAAGTACCTCATATGGGGCCAAGATACTAAGACTATGTAAAAGATAGTAGCTGACTGCTATCAGGGAAGTGATGGCGTGGGCGGTGCCAGTACATCCCAGGAGGAACCCCAGGAGGAGGATGAGGGGGTAAGAGGACACCCCGAGGAGGCCGAATGGACTTACGAGTTCATTCAATAAGAGACCATAAAAACACTAGAGGTAGTAGCGGACTTTCTTACCGATGAACATAAGAAAGCCAACAAAGAGTGTGCCAATTTCCTCCTCCCCAAAGTGATAAGGACAAAGGCCCTGCTGGACTTTTCAATTCCAGAGGAATGCCGAACTCCAGGCCGAAAACGGCGGACTAAGAGAGCAGGTAGGAATACTGAAAAAATACTCCCAAAAGACCATGACCATAACAGAACCCCAGAGACAGGTGGGAAAGTATATTTCCTTCTCGGACATCGTAAAGGATCAGAAGGCGAACAAGGAGAGGAAAGAGGAAGAACCATGGAGAGAGGGAGGAAAGCAGGTTGTGCATGCTCACAGAACTTCAGGAAAACCAAAATCGGGATCGAAGACCTAACGCCACCGTGCGTTTTCGGACCAGACTGAGAGAGAACAAAGAAAAAGTGAACATTGTACTGGAGGTGTCACCTGCCCTCCAGTGCATGTTGGTCGCTGAGGGCTTCCTGTACTTGGGTTTCCAACATTATAAAGTACGTGACTATCTGATGCCCTTCAGATATTACAAATGCCAGGGTTACCGGCATATAAAGGAAAAGTGCAAATCACTGGTGGCTTGTACCAAATGTGCAGAAATAAGACATAAGTCGACTAAATGCAAAGTTACTGGTAGGACTGTCAAGTGCATTAACTGCACAAAAGATAAATTAACGAAATAGGTGAACCACAGCGTTGGGTCACCAGACTGTCCAGTCCACGAACTAACGTTGGCACTGGAACTCGAAAGGACCCAGTATAACTAAGTGTCATGTGCTGCTACATATTGGGCAAATAAACCTGCAGAGGGGGGCAGTTCCAACTATGAAACTGCACAGGGTAGCGATGGAGTAATACCTTGACCTCGTATTGATGCAGGAACCCTACCTTCTCAATGGGAAAGTGCCAAGTCTTCACGGACGTTTCGCTCTCTTTGGGGAAAAACTAATGGCAGGGATATGGGTGAGTAACCCTGAGATTAACTACATCTTGATGGAAGCTCTTTCCAGCATGCACCATGCATGCATAAGTGTGGAAATGGGAGGCGTGAGTCTGATGATTATATCGTCATACTTCCAACCCCTAAACCCGTTGGATCTTCATCACACTCACTGGGATAAGATCTTAGGAAAATCCATGGAAAAGACCATTATAATTGGTGCAGACATCAATGACAAATCTGAACTTTGGAATTCCCCAAGGATGGGCGAACATGGAGAGGACGTCAATAGATACCTCGTCGAGAAAAATCTGCAGGTTATGAACACACCTGGCCATGAGGCGACTTATTTGTTGCCAGCTCATGATACTGAATAGTATCTTGACGTTACTGTAGCAATGGCACGTGGCACTGGTCGTATCGGGAACTGGAGAGTGTCGGATGAGGTCACCAGCAACCACAAAATGATCCTTTTCCCAATTCGGAACAAAGTGAAGGAAATAGTCCAACAAGGCCGAGATATATAACAGCTAAGGTAGACTGGCCCCTCTATGACCAAGTACTGCTCAAAATAATACAAGGGTTCCAACGTAGCCAAGCGGTTATGTTGGTGGAACAAAAAGCTGAATCGCTGGTAAGTATGATAATAGACACCTGTAAGGAAGCAATTCCCCAGGTTTCCAGAAGAGTACCCCATCATCCCTAGTGGGATAATGAGCTCGAAGCAATGCGTAGAACTGTGAAGAGATCGAGAAAGCGATTCAAGAGAATATACATACCAGAGCAAAGACAAATGGCAGTTGAGCGGTACAATATCTTGAGGCGAGAATACCAAAGAAAAATAAGAAAGAAAAGCCAAAGAGCTTGGAGACAGCTGGTAACGGATATGGGAAATGACCCATGGGCCTGGTCTACCAAATGGTGTCAGGGAAGCTAAGAAGCTCAAAGGAACTTCCAGCCCTGGAGTCTGATGGAACATTGCTTCAGTCCTTTGAAGATAATGCACGGCACTTGATGGAAGTCTTGTTGCCAGATGATACTCGGATAGCGAAGAATCAGTATCATGAACAACAGATTAGAGAGATAATGGGTATGGACATCAGTACCTAGAACACAGTGCCTTTCTCCCTGGAGGAATTGGACAAGATAATCTGGAAAACAAAACTCAAGAAGGAACCAGGGTTGGATGGCCTGACAGGTGGAATGCTCCTCCGAGCATATCCCAGTTTGAGACTAGACACAACGGACCTGTTTAATGAATGCCTGGAAACGGGTAGCTTCCCTGTGTGCTGGAAAAGACGACTCCTAAAGGTCATCTATAAAGGAAGTGGAAAGAGCCCGAGATAAGCAAAATCATACAAGCCCATTACGCTACTTTCCATAATGGGGAAAACCATGGAGCGACTAGTGAACAAACGGCTCCTTGAATACCTCGACTCTGTCCAGGGTATTCATCCAAGGCAATACAAGTTTGTAAAGGGGAAGAGCACTGATAAGGATGTGATAGACATGGTGAATCAGGTCAGGACATATGGAGAACCCTACATCCTTGCTATCACTTTGGATATCTCGGGAGCATTTTACCAGGCTTGGTGGACGCAGATTCTGTGGCAACTGAGGTTGTTGGAATGTCCAAGAAATATCTATAAAGTGATAGAGAAATTTTCGAGTGGAAGAACCTGTTTCTTAGAGTTAGGGGAACACCTAGAGGAGAAGGTGCTGTCTAAGGGATGCCCACAAGGATTAGTGTTGGGACCAGCACTGTGCAACATTATCTTTGAAGGACTGTTGCAGCTTAACTTCCCACATGGCTGTGTGGTCTACGGATAAGCGGACGATGGACTCCTGTTGAAATCGGCGTGGAGAAGGTGAGAGCTCGAAGAACGAGCAGAAACTGCCCTGAGAATGATCTCAGAGGGGGCTGAGAACTTCAAACTGAAGTTCTCAGTGGAAAATATGACTGCCATCTTACTCAAGGGAAACCTGAAAAGATCGCCTGTGCTCCGTTTTGAAGGCCGAGTCATACGACTGGTTTCAGAACTAAAATATCTGTGGGTAATACTGAATACTCGTCTGATGTTCCGGGGCCACATTCACTATGCGATGAATAAGACTGTAGTCGTGTTCCAGAAGCTTAGGACTGTGGCTCCAGCAAACTGGAGTCTCGGCTACCGGACGTTGAAATTAATGTACAGTAGTGTCTTCCTGGGCATGACGACATATGCATGTGGGGTATGGTCCACTGAGGTTGAAAAGGTTCATGTGAGAAGAAAAGTAATCAGTGCTCAAAGATCTGCACTTCTGCTTCTCGGCTTTGCAAAAGTATTTTTTTTTTCGTCTAACGAGATGTACAGCGCTCGATGTTCGCTCAATATACATGGGTTGTTAAAAACTTATAACTATTAGCTTTTATAACTGTTGTTTCATATCTGTTTGCATCATTGCGTAGCAGTGGCGTCTCTCTTGCACGATTAATGGTTTTAAATGTATCTTGTTTTATGGCAAGCAAAGGAACACAGTCTTTAAAAGTCGTGTAATGTGTATCGCATTTGATGAATTATAGTCATATTCGCGGTTGGCGATTGTAATAATTCGTACTTTCTCATGTCGGTGTGTATTCTAGCTTTTACTAAACTTCTTGGCGTAATAGAAACACTGATATCACTATTATGGATAGTGGCTCCATCGGGTATTTCTATAAGTGTACTTAGGGCATACTTGACCTTTGCAGACTTTTTCGTTGTCGGGGATGATGCCTATGTTATGAAATCCGTGGTTGTATCTTATATGGTTCGGAAATTATAGTCAACTATGCCTATACATATGGTTAGAGCAAACTTGACCCTGTGGTCCTTTTCGTTGTCTGGGATGATGCCTTTGTCATGAATTTGGTGACTGTATCTTAAATGTTTCGGATATTACGGTCAACTATGCATATAAGTGCGCTTAAGGCATACATTACCCTGCGGTCCTTTTCGTTGTCGGAGGTAATGTCTATGTTACTAATTTCTTGAAGGTTTATAAGATGGTTCGGAAATTACAGTCCACTAGGCATATAAAAAGGCTTACGGGATACTTGAACCTGCGGTCCTTTTCGCCATAGGAGGTGTTGCCTATGTTATGAATTTGATGGTTGTATCTTAAATGGTTTGTAAATTTTAATCATCTATGCCTATACATGGGATTAGAACATGCTAGAGCCTGCGGTCCTTTTCGTGATGAATATGTTTTGCATGTTGTGGTTATATATTAAATAGATCGGAAATTACAGTCATCTATTCTCATAAGTGAGCTTGGTGGAAACTTGATGCTGCGGATATTTTCGATGTCAGGGGTGATGCCTATATTATAATTTGGTGACTGTATCTCCAATGGTTCGGAAATTACAACCAACTATGCCCATAAGTAAACTTAGAGCATACTTGACCCTGTGGTCGTTTTCGCCATCTGGGGTGATATCTATGTAATAAATTTGGTGACTATATAATAAATGGTTCATAAATAACAGCCAACTATGCTTATAAGTTCACTTAGGGCATATTTGACATTGTAGTCTTTTTTGTTGTCGGAGGAGATGTCTATGTTATGAATTTGGTGACTATATCTTAAACAGTTCGGAAATTACAGCCAACTATGCTTATAAGTAGTCTTGGGGTATACTTGACCCTGCGGCCCTTTTCGCTGTCGAGGGGATTCCTATGTTATGAATTTGTTGACTATAGTGTAAACGGTTCGGTAATTACAGTCAACCATGCTTATAAGTGTGCTTAGGGTATACTTGACACTGCGGCCATTTTTACTGTCGGGGGCGACGCCTTTGTTATTATTTGGGTAACTATCTTCAACGGTTCTGAAATTACAGCCAAATATGCTTATAAGTAGGCTTAGGGCGTAATTGACCCTGCGACCCTTTTCTTTGTCAGGGGTGAAGCCTATGTTATGAATTTGTTTACCATATATTCAATGGTTTGGGGATTACAACAAACTATGCTTATAAGTGCGCTTAGGGCATACATGACCCTGTGGCCCTTTTCGTTATCGGTGGTGATGCATATGTTATGAATTTGGTGACTGTATCTTAAACGGTTCGTAAATTACATCCAACTATGCTTATAAGTTAGCTTAGAGTAAACATGACACTGCGGTCATTTTCGCTGTCAGGGTGATGCCTATGTTATGTATTTGGTAGCTGTATATTAAACAGTTCGGAAATCACAGCCAACTATGCTTATAGGTGGACATAAGTACTTGACGCTTGCGAGCGATGCGAATCTAGACTAGCGTGCATGGGCAGGCCTCGCTCTGTGTAGCGCATGTGGAATGACAGAGCATTAGACTCGTACCCACCAGGACGCCAGGTGAAAGGACACCGGAAGGAATATGAGAAAACCAAAGTGGAATGACGGAATGGAATTTGTCCCCACAAGGATGCCAGGTGAAAGGTGGCCAAAAGGAATATGAGAAAACAAAGGCGGCATGACAGAGCATGAGACTCATCCCTACCAGAGCGCCAGGGGAAAGGAGACCAGAAAGAATATGTGAAAACTAAGGTGGAATGACATAGCATGAGACTTGTCCCCGCCAGGATGCCAGGTGAAAGGAGACCAGAAGGAATATGAGATAACCATGTTGGAATGACAGAGAATAATGAGAAAACTTGCATGATGGAGCAATGAACTCAAATATTCTTCAGGCAAGATGGATGGTGCTGGTATGGAGGGAGAGCATGGAAAAAATCATCCACGTGGAATGCAAGGGCATGAAGTTGGGAAATCTGGTTGGTAGGAATGAGAGAGCGTAAGAAAATAATGTAGATAGGATGGACTGTGAGAAAACCTTCATCCTAGAATGCAAGAGCATGATGCCTGGCTTCATGGTGGGGCAAGGGAGGGATAGCCTAGCATCCTGGCGAGGACCTTGGTGGGATAGCATGGAGGAAACCCTTCACACGCGAGAAGGATAGCATGGGAATTCCCAGGGTAACTGGGATGGATAGAACGGAGAAAACCCTTTACAAATAGTGAAAGACCGTGAAGTGACGACATCGAGAATGGATGGAATGAGAGAGCTTAGTAAGGAGACTGGGAGAACTCTGAGGTAAACCCCCACACAGAATGCAACAGCATGAATTAGGTACTTCCAAGATTGCCGCCGTTGGCCAGGAATAACAGAACGGGAGGGGAAATTCAACATGGCCGACGTCGGCTAAGAATGACAGAGCAGGAGGTTTCCTAGTGACATCATCCAAGATGGAAACCAACTTGTCCCCTTGTCCACGCCAGGACGCCAGGTGTCCCAGAAACTGCTAATTCTATATAAATCATGTGCCTTAATCTACAAATGTAGGTTTTTGAGTAGATGGTAATACTTGACTGAATATAAAATATCCTTCAAGTTATATTTCAGAAAGTTGCTAACCATTATTTTAATCACAACGTAAGTTTGTTATAACCGTTACTGAATAAGGGTTCCTGTCGCAATAGCCTACAACTTATAATTGTCCCAATTGTACAAAACATTCTAAGTATGGTGAGAAATGAGCATTTTGCAAAAGTGCACTTACCTGAATGCTAGAGACACAAATGTGCTACTTTACGAAATTATACAGCGCACAAAAAAAAAGCACCTGATGAAACTACAACCTAACCTCAAAATCACAAAATATTCCAAAAATATAATGAGCTGAGGAAGAAACAGGAACACTTCAGGTCGTGCATTCACTTAAAGGGCAGCTGTTAGGCCTAGCGGGTGATTTAATTTAGTTTCATGAAGTAATGGAAGTCGTGAATGATTGATACACGACCCCGCTTTTAGTATTTCAGGCCCAGTTGGATGCAATTTTTGCGTACATAGTATTTTAAGTTGGTTACTGAAGGGTATGCCTACCAAATGTGGTCCAGATCCGTCGAACGGTGTGGAATTGTATAGAGAACGAACATGCTTAGACACATAAAAATCTAATTTTTATATGGCATATATTAATAGTAAGACTGGTATTTACCGTGGCCTGATTTTATTAATAAAAAAAGCACCATTTTTGTTTGTAGGAATGTGGTTGCTGTGGCCTGGGAAAGGGCTGACGGCGTGGTAGTCATGACGAGTGTCGCTCCAGCAGAGGGCAGGTCGACTCAGCGTGGACGTCCCTGGTGGAGGAACGCGGCTCGCCGCTAGAGTGCTTGCTCGCCTATCTAAAGTGGCCGCCCTCACTGAGCGGGTATTTTTAGTGGACGTAATGCCTGGGCCGGCTCTCGGGACTCGCGCCCCGATAACACCGCGGGGTTGCACGGCGCTGCCTGATACCGCCTGCTTTACTGGCCTCTCCACTCCTCTATCTCCCTCGTCCTGCACTGGCACGACCGCACGGCGGCTGCTGCCTCGCTTGGCACGGTGTGTGCGGTGCACACCACCTCTCTCAGAGTTTGTACAGAGAAAGGCTTAGAACCATACAGTGTATATGGAGGTAGGTGCGTGTGCAAGCTGTGCAGTAATGCTTCACTTTCACACTATTATTAAAATGACATGCATTTACGCTCGTGTGTAGGGCCGCGGTTACGCGTGGCTAGTGAATCGAAGTGTTGATTATTACCCTCATACTTACCCTCTAAATATGATACGCAAGGGCACTGAGGCATAGGGAAAATAACACTTGAAGAACTACATCATAACTTTTAAATAACTGATGCGGACGTTGAAGCCAAGTCAAAAACTCGGGCACTCTCCTGAGATTGATGAAACCGGACATCAAATTAATAAATGTATACTGACAACGGCTTGGAAAATGTAGAAGGTGAAGTGCCTGCTTATGTTTCACAAGCACGTGGCAATGACACATATAGGCCCTATAATTATGTCACACTCCAGAATGACATGACGAGGGGGTGAATCATAGGATGAAGAGTGGTGGACGAAAAAGCAAGCAATCACAGGCTTGTATTGTTTGAGATGGCACTTGAAAGACAAATAAGTATTTAGACTCCACAATCCTGTATCGAAATGGAACCATGATATGTGTGTAAAATGTGGATAAACGGAGTTTTTATCTTGCTCTGAGAGAAATACAGCAGTGATGCAGGATAATTATCAGCAGGAAAAGTGTTCTGACCATCACAGAAATGCTACAACAAAGTCGTAATTAAGTTCTGCAAAAAACTATAAGTGGTATACAACAATTATACTGGTGGGATAGAGAACTCGAGTAGGAAAGGAAAGCCTCAAAAAATGAAATAAGTAGGATCCACCGTTTGAAAGGCAAAGAAAGAGCAAGAATAGCACGAGTATAATGCAAAAATCAAGTATACTTCAACAGTGTCAGAAACAAAATAGTTACGGGCTGACTACGTAACCCAAATAGGGGACGACGACTCATTTCGGATTGTTAATATATTGGAGACCAATAAGCTAAAGAAGGCCAAACCACAACCCAATTTAAATGTGGATGGTAACATATAGTGGAAATTGAAGAGTGTATGAGACTTATGTTTTGTACACTTTTACCAGATCAGTCCCGGACAGAAAACGGCGATGTTCATGCCAGGAAGATATGGGTAATTAATAAGACTACTGAGACACAGAATGTTCCTGAATTTATATGATAAGTCAATAATGATTACCTGAAAATTTGTGTGTTCCTTATCCTTGGAAGAAAGAGAATAAGGTTCTTCTATAAGAGGACAGTTAATTTTACAAATACAAAATTGTACAGAGCACTGACACCCCTTCTGATGCTGACAAATTGTATGGATGACTAGTTAATAACATGCTAATTGCATCACTTGATGTAGAACGCATGCTACATGAGAAACAATATGAATATCGGAACAGCTAAGCACAGACTTATCCCTCCGTGGTAGGTGCAGAACCAGTATGTCAGGGACAAGTTTACAAATTTCCGCCACAATAAAAAAAGAAATCCTTTCTGGACTTTAAAATGTCAACCATTTTGAAATTAAAATAAGTTATACCTGTCACCATGACTGACGATCCTTTGCATCACTTTCATTAAGTGGTCTGATTATTACAGAATTTTAATTATTCGGTACAACAAACGTTTACAAAAAATTCTGATATATATTTCAACAGTGCATAAAATATCTCTTTTTCACTATGCGGTGGTGATAATTTATCACGAAGCACACGAAAGTGGTTACACGTGTACTGTGAAGTTCGTACATCTAAGATGTTAATCAATTCAGCATATTTCAATTCTTACTTTGCTAGCGTATCTTCCCCAGTTCTGGCGGATGGCGTTGCCAACAATTACAACCGTAACGAAGTATTCAGAACGGCTTATATCGCTACTGTTTACTCAGCCAAAGGAGCTAGCTCGAGACCAGTAACGTTAAAATAAATGAGCTGGTTTTGCATCTACGCCTGTACGCTGCAAATAGTTCTTGAACGATCTTCGAACCCAGACACATGGTTGTGTAATATTAGCAGTGAAATGCAGTCGACGTGGATCTATGGGTAGAACTTATTGTTATTGTCGTCTGTAAATACTCGAGACAAGTTTAACGAGGACTGCTTGCAGAGACACGTTAAAAGGTTGTAAGCTGCCGGTTGATAACAAGTAATAAGACGTGGGGTAACATTTGTCTTCGGGTCGCAAGTTTTTACTAGTAGTTTCGTTGCAGACACAATGATACAGTCACTGTAAAGTTTTATTTCATTTTTAACTCGCCAAATGTTTTTGCGGTAAACACGCTATTTTATGAAAAATAATTATTTCACACTAACTCTCAAAATGTTATCTGTAATGGATAAAATAATCTACGTCATATGTCCTACAAAATAATACAGCGGTAAACATCATAAAACATCTGGTAAAGGCTATTTATATGTTCTATAGTGTGTGTATACAAACATATATGTAATATATGGTGACCTCGAAATTTCTGTGACATTAATAATGCGAAGTGGTCAGTCTTCAGTGACTATTAAAATACGCCATTGCGGTATTTTAATTCTGATTAGTTATATATTTTAATTGTAAGTGTAGTATTTAGTACTGCACGCATTCTCCGACTGAAATAGTTTAACATACTTAAATGTATAATTTATACTCCATTAACTGTAATTTAGTATTCTTTAGATGAAAACTGAAAAAATAAGAAAAGTTACGAAAATATATTTCATAAATAACGCACGACGTAAAAGAGAGAATAGTCAATGCGAGATATTGACACAGCACTACAACTGATTATATATAAATTATGTTGTAAAGAAGGAGTTGAAATATTGTGGCACTTACAGGTTTAGGTTAGGCTATATAAAAAAAATTTCATTCCCTGAAAAAGTTATATATATATATATATATATATATATATATATATACACACACACACACACTCACGCATATACTTTTTTTATGATGCAGTTTTGCAAGCAGCAAAAATAATTCTTGAGCTGTTATCGTACTTACAGTTTATGATGTCATCTTCATTTTACGTACTTACTATGGATTAAAATTCTCTATTTTGTCCTAGTTACGGAGGAAAATATTTGTGACTCAGAATTATTTTTTTTATTTAGTAGTGAATTCAGTGTTATGTTAGCCTATTCAGTTATTATTTCCTATAATTCTTTATCGTTCCGTCTCTCTAATACACCAGGCAGGGATGGAGCAGGTACAGTTTTTAAGTGTCCGTGATTATTTTTTTGTCAAACTATTGTACTGTTAACTATTCAGCGCTGAATTTCCTATGAATTAAAGACTCGCTATTAGTCTGCGCTGACGTAGTGACAAAACCTACGTGGCTTTCACAGTTTACCAGCCGATTTATCGCCGAGCGAGGCGGCGTAGTGATAACACGCTGAATTCGCAATCGGGAGGGCTAGGGTTCAATTCCCGAGCTGGCCGTCCCGAGTTGTGGCCCGTATTTATTCGAAATCACTCCAGGCGAACGCTGGGATGGTTCCTCAATACATTCCTCGTTTTCAGCTAGCCTGCCAGCTTGTTCCGTCTCTACTGTAGTCTCGCTGTCAATGAAAAGATAAATTGTACCTAGCCACCCGTACGTGCCGAGCATTCAGCTGCGGACTCCGCGTTGTCCACCCTGCGTCTCTTCTTCCACCTATATTCCGTATTAATTACCGCTACGGGCTTCTGCATTATCATACACACAAATTAGCGGGTTTCCACGTTCTACACCAGGAACATATATTGTAATCACTACGAAATAATTCTGTTAAAGAAAAAAATACCCGGCCATGTTTTGGCATTAACTAGATTCTTTTTAATTATTAAAAAAAAAATAGTGCTGCTTATTTCGCGATCACTAACAAAAGGTTTTGTGACAACCAGACCTACATAATTATTTTGTTTTTACAGTTGATTTTTTTTAATGGACATTTTCGAAAGCACTGGTTTGGAACGTCTTTCAGCCTGCTGTGCATCCTTCCACTACATGCAAAACTTAACACTGTCACAGACCTTGCAGCAAGCGTTATTGCGTTGATCAAGTGAAAGTGTTTAACTGATACAAATATAAACAGTGTTTTACTATTTCACCAATCCTTGCGATAATCGTGTGCAAAACAAAAGTAAATCTACTTACTTTCCACTAACTTCAACTTTACATTTTTTTTTCACAAGAAGCCAATATGTGGAACCACTTCTCATTATTTATTGCCCACCTAGTTGTACGTAAGCCAATGCTTAGATTGAAATGTATTCGATTACAAACAGAGACATTTGTTTACAAATTCTGAGTTCATAATTCTTGGTGTAACATTGAACTAGGCATATGTGGAAATATTTGTCATTGTATAATTCAACAATACTTTCGTAGCGACCATAAAAATTGTTTTCCAATGGAGAACCCACAGCATATGTTTTTTTATAACATGGAATGGATGTCCAAACGTTTTATAGCATTAATGAAAAAATTATGCAGTGAACATAAAATTCTCTCTCTCCATCACTCTCTCTCTCTCTCTCTCTCTCTCTCTCTCAATAGCTCTCTCTTTGTCCATGTCAAAAGAAGGACTCATTCTGATATCAATAAAATAACCCGTAATGGACAGGAAACAATTCCGTTGCCGCCACAAAACACCTGGTGAGAGCTACACCGACAGTATATTTCAAATAGATTAGAAAGCAACTTGTTCGGGCGTAGCCGTGTAGAAGGGTTGAGGAGCAGAGTTGACGGTAGGAGAGAGGACTGTGTACTTGTTGCGCGCGGCCGCCCATACCGGCAGTGGCTGGAACACGAGTAGTGGTGTAGGTACAAGTTGAAGAGCCGGTCCTCGATAAGGCAGCGGCCGGAGTCGACCGTGGGACGGCGCTGCGCCCAGACACGGCCCATGCATCGCACTCACTTCCTCATCACAGTCGGCGGGCTTCATTATCTTTCTTAACATCAGCAGCCGAGGCCATCGACCAAGTGGCACTTTCTGTTATAGTCTATTCGCGGTTTCTTAACACTTTTTGAATCGAACCATTGTTGAAAANATCGACCAAGTGGCACTTTCTGTTATAGTCTATTCGCGGTTTCTTAACACTTTTTGAATCGAACCATTGTTGAAAAATCACTCCACGTACGACGTATTTGGTTATTTCCTAAATATGCGATGTATCTCAAGCGTTTTATACTTCCGTTATCATAAAAGTATTTCATTTTTGATTAAACAGAACTTTTACTTATATTTTATTCATAAATTATAATATTTCATTAGTAATTAATGTGAATTAAAACAGGGAGAAAATAGGTATATTGGTAATCGCATAGTTCTTCATATAATGAAACTGAGTGTGCACACGCGGTACGTCCTCCCTTTGGTGTAATTTTCTAGACTTAGTTAAGCGTTGTTTGTATGGGATGGAGGAATATCCTGGAAGTAGAACTTTAGCAGGGCTTCAAAAAAGTTTGTGGTAAGTGTGAATGGACTTTAAAAATGATAACATAACCCGTTTTTGTCAAAAATATCAACGACTCATTTTTATGATTTGTGTTTTGCGTTTTATCAACTTCGAAGCTAAAAAATTACCAAATGCAAAATACCAAATCACCGCCATATTAATTTTGCCTGTTTGAAACTTTTTAATTATAGTCGACGTTACTGAAATAAACAAATGTGTATTGTAACCCCAATATTTATTATGCAAATCAATTTGCTGAAATATTCTTGAAATAGGCATTTTCTCATTGCAAAAAATTTGTTTGGTAACAATTTCACGTCAAAATTGGTTCTTTTGTAGTTTTTTTTTTAATTTGAAAGCGCCTTCGAAGATCTTTCGGGAATAATTGCGGTATATTTTAAGACTTCATTTAGTTTTAATTTTGGAATCATGATAGAGCAAAACAATAGTAGCGGCATATTGCACAGTTATATTGTAGTTTTCCAACTTAAACTTTGCAAATCGTTAAAAGTCAAATACAGAAAAAAAACTAAACTCGAAACGAATTTAAACAAGGCCTCAGATTACTGACGAGTGATACTTTGTTTACTGATGCTGCTTGTAAGTCACTGACGAGAGGTGTTCTGGCATGCATTTGGCTTGGAAGCTACACTTCCTGCTGAGGCCTCTGATGTGCAAGACAGGCTGTCTCAGCAGTAGCAGACGACCTAAAATGGCGGCGGTAAACGATAACTTCCACCAAGAAAGTGTAATATTGCTGTGTACTGTCAAGGATGCGANCGACCTAAAATGGCGGCGGTAAACGATAACTTCCACCAAGAAAGTGTAATATTGCTGTGTACTGTCAAGGATGCGAAGAAAGTAAGGATGAGTTAGTAAATTGTTTTCCCTTGAATTAAATGTCAATACTATAATTTTTACAAATTAATCTCTTTATCATCAAAAAACACATCCATCGCTAATAACTGATAGCAAACTCGTCGGGTACAGCTGACGCCATTATTTATACTACTTACTGGCACTGTAACGAGTGTTCCGCCGCCAAGACCACTGATTAACTGTTGACGATCATAAATGGTTTCCTGTTAACCAATAACCTCAGTGCTNGTGTTCCGCCGCCAAGACCACTGATTAACTGTTGACGATCATAAATGGTTTCCTGTTAACCAATAACCTCAGTGCTCTCGCTATAAAAAAAATTGCCTTATATACCAACTGTACTACGTTATTTTAAACTGCAAAAATTCTCATTCAGCTAGTATATAGGTTATTTTAGGTTAGTTTAAGCTATNTTGTACTACGTTATTTTAAACTGCAAAAATTCTCATTCAGCTAGTATATAGGTTATTTTAGGTTAGTTTAAGCTATAAAAACACGTATTCACTTACTATACTAGGACAGTTTAGATGGCCCTGTTGGGCCTCTTTCACACGGTGTGGACCCGCGCAAACTAACGACTGACGAAGTAAATAAAAGCATTGATAGGACGCGGAGGCGGTGAGGCGCCCCGGCGCGAGACAAGTTCACCNATCGACCAAGTGGCACTTTCTGTTATAGTCTATTCGCGGTTTCTTAACACTTTTTGAATCGAACCATTGTTGAAAATTCACTCCACGTACGACGTATTTGGTTATTTCCTAAATATGTGATGTATCTCAAGCGTTTTATACTTCCGTTATCATAAAAGTATTTCATTTTTGATTAAACAGAACTTTTACTTATATTTTATTCATAAATTATAATATTTCATTAGTAATTAATGTGAATTAAAACAGGGAGAAAATAGGTATGTTGGTAATCGCATAGTTCTTCATATAATGAAACTGAGTGTGCACATGCGATACGTCCTCCCTTTGGTGTAATTTTCTAGACTTAGTTAAGCGTTGTTTGTATGGGATGGAGGAATATCCTGGAAGTAGAACTTTAGCAGGGCTTCAAAAAAGTTTGTGGTAAGTGTGAATGGACTTTAAAAATGATAACATAACCCGTTTTTGTCAAAAATATCAACGACTCATTTTTATGATTTGTGTTTTGCGTTTTATCAACTTCGAAGCTAAAAAATTACCAAATGCAAAATACCAAATCACCGCCATATTAATTTTGCCTGTTTGAAACTTTTAAATTATAGTCGACGTTACTGAAATAAACAAATGTGTATTGTAACCCCAATATTTATTATGCAAATCAATTTGCTGAAATATTCTTGAAATAGGCATTTTCTCATTGCAAAAAATTTGTTTGGTAACAATTTCACGTCAAAATTGGTTCTTTTGTAGTTTTTTTTAATTTGAAAGCGCCTTCGAAGATCTTTCGGGAATAATTGCGGTATATTTTAAGACTTCATTTAGTTTTAATTTTGGAATCATGATAGAGCAAAACAATAGTAGCGTGGCATATTGCACAGTTATATTGTAGTTTTCCAACTTAAACTTTGCAAATCGTTAAAAGTCAAATACAAAAAAAAAACTAAACTCGAAACGAATTTAAACAAGGCCTCAGATTACTGACGAGTGATACTTTGTTTACTGATGCTGCTGGTAAGTCACTGACGAGAGGTGTTCTGGCATGCATTTGGCTTGGAAGCTACACTTCCTGCTGAGGCCTCTGATGTGCAAGACAGGCTGTCTCAGCAGTAGCAGACGACCTAAAATGGCGGCGGTAAACGATAACTTCCACCAAGAAAGTGTAATATTGCTGTGTACTGTCAAGGATGCGAAGAAAGTAAGGATGAGTTAGTAAATTGTTTTCCCTTGAATTAAATGTCAATACTATAATTTTTACAAATTAATCTCTTTATCATCAAAAAACACATCCATCGCTAATAACTGATAGCAAACTCGTCGGGTACAGCTGACGCCATTATTTATACTACTTACTGGCACTGTAACGAGTGTTCCGCCGCCAAGACCACTGATTAACTGTTGACGATCATAAATGGTTTCCTGTTAACCAATAACCTCAGTGCTGTCGCTATAAAAAAAATTGCCTTATATACCAACTGTACTACGTTATTTTAAACTGCAAAAATTCTCATTCAGCTAGTATATAGGTTATTTTAGGTTAGTTTAAGCTATAAAAACACGTATTCACTTACTATACTAGGACAGTTTAGATGGCCCTGTTGGGCCTCTTTCACACGGTGTGGACCCGCGCAAACTAACGACTGACGAAGTAAATAAAAGCATTGATAGGACGCGGAGGCGGTGAGGCGCCCCGGCGCGAGACAAGTTCACCCGCCGATCCCCTCGGCTTCAGCGCGAGCCCGTGTCCGCGTGTTCTTGGAATGGGGCATTCATTCATCAGCTTGTATGCATGCCCCCACACGCAGCGGGTCGACCCGCGCGAGGCCAGTCGCCTCTTCGAATACCAAGTAGCTGGTTGTGCGTTTTGTTCTGCGTGCGTGGTGATTTACTTCTGCGTCCATTTGTCGAACTTGTGTGTGTAGATTCTTGCTGTAGTATGGAAGCTGATGTTGAGTTCGATATTAAGCACTTAATAACGTCAGTGTCACACAAACCTGTCGTTTGGGACAAATCTCCGGATGAATATAAATCCAGGGCAAGTACGACAGAAGCGTGGTGAGATATTTGCCATGAATTGTCTCCAGAATTTGACAATATGTCAGAACGAGATAAAAATGGATTCGGTAAGTCGTTGTTGTTATGTCGACATTGTTGCATGTGCAGAAAAAAAACATTTATAATGTCTTAAATGTATTTCATATTGTTTGCAATTCCGTGTTCGTTCAGTAATTCATGAAATTATTAGTTGTTTTTGGAAAACTTTAATAATTATGTTGAAATGTCCCCAAGGATTCTATAGTGTATGTGTGCCTATGTATCTACAATTGGCTATCAGTAACTTCAACCTTGTTGGTATTCTCAACCGACTGGTTGTCAACGAAAACACAATTAATGCTCGACAATCATGGGTGTAAATGATTATTAAACCATATGTATGTTCATGTGAAACTATTATTGCTCACATACTTTAACATGAGTGCACTGAAATTGCAGTAAAATACTGTCTTAAAAGGATGAAGATACCATTCGATGACTATTACGGTAATAAGGATGTATTGATTGACGTACATATCGGTATGTGCTAGTCTCCTACAATAACGCAGGCCGATTGTGTTAAACGTAATAAAACTAATAGGACATTACATTTGAAGTACAGTATCGTGTATGAATGTTAAATAGTAGGTTATATTTATTTAACATAAAATATGTCACACAGTGCATTAAATTTTAATTGTTAATAGTATAACTGAATTACAGAAGTCAGTATACAAAATACAGATGTGTTAATTACATTTAAATCGAGACACAGGAAAACATATTATTAAAATAACTTAGCACGCATAATCGTGCACATGACTGTCATATAATTTCAAATACAACCTGTAGAGGCTGTATTGTAAAACTGCAAACAGAAACTTTACGTTCTCAAAAACATGCATATATAGAAATTATTTTAGAATTGACAGAATTTTTGCTATTACAGATTAGGTCGCTAGAAGAATGGGCATGTTTGCTTGTATTGCTAATAAGTTCCTTGGCATAACAGTTTATATTTTCTTTGATTGCATAGGTAATGAACCAGTGTCACTCACAAATTATTCAGTAAACTTCTGCCCGACGTTTTTTACTTGCATACTTACTCGTTGTATTTGTGTAGATGTGATATCTTGTAGACCGGTTACAGACAGGGTCATTAGCTAGAAAATGACGGTTCTAAAACACTTGGCGCTGGCGCCGGGAGCGGGGAGCCGGCATGCATCTCCCGCGCCAGCCAATGACGTCACCGTGGCTCGCGCGCTAGGCGCGTGGCGCTACGCAAGGCTTTCGTCTTTACACGAGGCTCTAAAAAAAATGCGATCGTCTCTGATTGGCTATGCGAGGCTCTCATAATGTTTTTGAAAATTTAAAAAAAAAACGTATTTTTTTATTTAATTTTATTTATTTTAAAATTTTTTTTAACTGATTAGCTACGTGAGGCTCTCAAAAACTGGCAATTTAAATTAAACAAACATAAATATTTGACATCATGCAATAAATAAGCAGCTGGCATCGAACCTTCAAACTGCTGGTATGAGAGCTTCCTCCGTGTGATGTCATTTGCATATTAACTTACAAACGAACCTTACGTAATAAGCATAGGGCTTAAATTACTCTGTGATCATTTTCGTTGTAGGGGTGAAGCATATGTTTTGGTGACTATATCAGATTCAGAAATTAAACTATGCTTGTATGCTGTGAGAAGTTGTATGCTAGGGAGGCAATGAACACAAACATTCTTCAGCTAATATGAACGGTACTGTCTTGCCAGTTTTTGATAGCCTCCCGTAGCTAATCAACACAAAAAAAATTAAAAATAAATAAAATTAAATTTAAAAAAACATTTTTTATTTTATTTTTAAAAACATTGTGAGAGCCTCGCGTAGCCAATCAGAGACAATCCCAATTTTTTTAAAGCCTCGTGTAGATACGAAAGCCTTGCGTAGCGCTGCGCGCCTTGCGCACGAGCCGTGGTGACGTCATCGGCTTGCGCGGGAGATGCATGCCGGCTCCCCGCTCCCGGCGCCAGCCACAGGTGTTTTAGAACCGGCATTTTCTAGTTACTAGGGTCTTTTCAAAATTGTATCCGTCTCTATTTCTAACGAAATTGTGTAGGACACAACAGGCTTCGACGCTTTTTGTTGCCAGTACCACAGACACGTTCATTGGCCGATAGAAAATCTGCCACTTATTGGATAAGAGATCAAAAGTGCTCTCCACGTACCGTCTGACTTTAGTCAAACGATAATTATAAACTTGCTTTTCGACATTCAGCATTTTCCCTCCATAAGGACGCATAATGTTACAGTGCAAAGCGAATGCTTCGTCAGCAACTAGAACATAGGGAACGTTAGTTCCGTTATCGTGTGGCAAAGGTTTGGGTTGAAAAAGCTCCAATTTATCTGTTAAGATTGCCTACCAAAACGATGAGTTAGAAAATATAGTTGGATCAGAGTCTTTNCGCGCCGCGCCGTGTGAAAGAGACCTCAGCCAATTCAGGGCCTACAGCTGTGTTTGAATTCACCAATTTGGCGATTGGGGATTTACGAATTTGTGGATGGATGGATGGATTCTAACGTCACTTAGCTGTATGCACCGAAGTTGCTAACTACAAGCTTGTCGGTATTTCAATTTTTTCTTGGTTTTTCGGTTTGAAAAAATATGTCATTATGCTTTATTGAAATACTCTCCCCATTTATCTTTATTTTATTCAGGATAGTTACGTCAGGTTATTCCAGTTATCTCTTCCCAGTATAGAAGAATACTGTTATGGTATGTAGCGCTAACTAGGGCGATGCAAAGGAGCAAAGCTAGACTTTTATAAACATATCTTAATGACATAATTTTCAGCAGAGTAAATGTATTTGTGGAATGTCGTAAAATGAACACGAGTTGTTTTGTTAAGAAAATATATTTATCATGTAAGAAGCAACTGGGGCCATACAAGAAGGTTTACGTAACAATTATAAAAAACAGTGAAGTTCACCTCTGTATGATATAGCTTGTTGACAATTTGTATAGCAAAATGTTTTAGCTTGTACTGATTATTTTCAAACACACATACGGCCATTTACAATGAACGATTTCCATAAAAGTAGCAAACTCTATCCAGAAAAAACTTTTACAGACATTGTTTTTAAACTCTGAGAGACTCCCAAATGTTCCCTATCAATTCCATGACCGGAAGGGTCTGATACTACGTAACTAAACATAAAGTCCAGGAGCTGCTCCTCCATGAGCCTGCAGCTTACCCTGGCTTATGTAGTATCAAAAACATAGCTCCTCTCCTCAGTCAGAGGCCAATTAGAGAGCTGAAAAATAAGAAAATAGTCTCTTTTTCTTTTAAATATCGCCACATGCCGCACAGCGATGATTCCGTAGACAACGCTCCAACGGCGACACTAACGCTGCTAAGCGGCGGGCTTGGAGACTCTTCGCCACGCCGGCAGTATAGCTCTGTGCTTTGCGTGACTACCATCCGAGGCGTCTTTACCGTCGGCGCTGCCCCAACTTGACCGGCCACCATGGTTGCCTGGCCCAAGGCAGCGCAGGAAAACGACGTGATAGGACATCTGCTTTACGTAGTTGCATATCATTTCGCAAGAATTTGCGAAAATACGGGCGTGGATAGTAGATCTTTTAAATGTGTTACTAGACGGGCTGTACGTAGCGATCAGGTGAAAAAAAAATTTGACGAAAATCAGACTTAATACTACTTATATAAATTCGAGGTATTTATACTCCCGGTGTATTTCACGAATCACCGTTCCTATTTTAATACAACGTAAAAAAATTTCATTTTCTCAAGAATTGTAACTTACAAGCGAAATAACATGACGATTCCTTAGCACTTCTATTTCCGGGGTATATATACCGGTATCTGCAGCTGGTTTCAGCAAAAACGCGGGAGATGAAACTTAGATAAGTAACAGCAGTCGAATTCACGGAAAAATTTGGGGATACATTGTGCTACTGTGCTTTGGTAAATTAAACCCTAAATCCCCAAATATTTAGTGCCCAAACTTGGTCATGTGGTTGATTTAGTGACCAAAATACATAGTGGTCTGGTAGCGGTGTCGAACACGGCTAATGCTGAAAAATGACATGTGGGAACGAACACGCGCAGTAATGATTGCCGCCCGCAAGCGCATGCGCAGTAACCACGGCCACTGCAGTCTGTGGAGCGAGAAGGTCGCCATTCTGCCTGCTGTTCACGTCTTTGTGAAATGTTTATTTACAAAAATAAATAGAATGTGAGCATTTTGTTCATTTCTTAACTTTTAAAACTGCCAGATTTTCAGCCTGAGCTAGTCACAAAAGCACATTTATAATCCTTCCACGAACACGATGTCACGTATATCATGCAATCGTTTTTCAGCCTTATATAGAAATATACAATAAGAATGTTATGGTGGTGTGGTGGTTAGAACACTCGGCTCCCACTACAGTGGACGGGGTTCGATTCCCGGTCAGGTGAAACCCGGATTTTTGCACGTGGGAAACGTGATGGACATTGCCATCAACCGGTGGGTTGTCTAGAGGCACTCCCGTTTTCTCCGTCACTGCGTTCCGTCGTCAGCCGGAAATCAAGCCCTGTTCATATTGGGAGGCGAGTAGTCTGACCATTATACCACCGCAACCCCACTCAGGAATTTGCCACTTTTAATAATTATTGTTTTATGTTTCAGAAATGTGTTTCGTTTACCGCCACACGGGTTTTTTAAACTACTTTATAACACAATAAACTCCCTCCACCCACGGCATATCACAGTGGCATTATCTGCTCGACTCCCTCAGAAATAGAAGAAACGATGTGCTATAGTTAGGGCCACCAGTTTTTCGCAAAAAGATGTATGTTTAAGGTTAGACTTCAACTTATTACGTGCATGCTTGCAAATTTCCTTTGATTTTTGGCCGCTTGTCTTTGCGAGAAGACATTTTACTCGACTGGGCCAATCAGAATAAAGTTAGACTATTCTGACACTGAAAGTTCGTGAATGAGTGAGTGACGAGATTTGGGCGGCTCTTGAAATCGAGATCTTGAAGAGCCGATGAGGGTGATTGAGGTGAGTATGGAGCAGTGCCGGAATGCAAGGACGGGGGAAACCGGAGATCCCCGAGAAAACCCACCAACCAGCGGCATCGTCCGGCATGATTCCCACATGCGAAAATCCGGGAATGACCCAGCTGGGGATTCAACCCGGTTCGCCTTGGTGGAAGTCGAGCAGGCTAACCGATCATCCATCGCGGCCCCCTGAACGTCCGTGATTGTCTGACAGACACTTAAGACGTATGCTAGTTGAAATAATCCAACCACGATATTAGTTCTGAACTAACGTGTTTTGGAGTACAACTAGTCGTGGAATATTTTCACGAAAAATACGTGGCCCTAGCTATAGTTCCTTATCGATCCGCACAATGGCGCCACTACATGAGATTACAGGGCTTCCTTGGTTTGGCTCGTTATATGCAACGGCTGTACTGAGTTCACACCCCAGCCGCAAACCTGCGGTCATCGGACCTAAGTGCAGGGCTCTGGTTTTCTCCTTTCCACGCCATAACTCACAATTACATTCTCTGCATTATTCGGCCACCAGTTCTTTGTACCTTAGTGCTATTTCCACGCATCGATCATAATGGGCTACCAGGAAAGCACGCGCAGATCGAACTTCCGGGAACGGAAACATGAACCAAAAGAAACACAAAGAAACGCATGTGTTTAAAGAACACTGCCCACAGGCTGGCAGCGACGAAGTTTTAATAAAAAATTTCATGTTAAGGAAATTTCATCTCAGTGCGTTAATTTTAAAGACAGGCGTTTCAAACCAAAAAATTTCTTCGCGAATTTGTTAGAAGAAGTTCCCTACGAGCGCATATTTTCAATACAGATACGCAGTATGTACTGTTTTGTAAAACATAAGTTTTAAAATTTCCTTGCAAACAGGCTATACATGTTATGGAAATATTTCTGCTGTAGGGAACTTCTCCTGAAAAATTTCTGAAGAATACATTTTGTTTAAAACGCCTATTTTATAATTAACGCATTGAGGTGAAATATCGTTAACATGGGATTTCCTATTTAAATTTCGCAGCTGCCAGCCGGTAGGCAGTGCCCTTAGCTTTGTTAAGCCGTGACAGGCAGATTTCAGCCCGTGGCGTCACTAAACATTTTAGGCATGTGCTTTTTTTGTCAACAACTGTTGTATTCCCTGAGGCATACGAGCCGTTAGGGCGCCGAGTTCGATGAACTCCGCTCTGAGAAATCCACACTTTGCAGCCAGCACACGGTGATGTCCTTAGAGTCAATAGTAATTTAGTCACAGAGTAGTTAAGCAGACAGAATTGAAACGGCCACTGCGAACTCCAGCCGCACACATTATGCTTCATTTCCGGTTACTTCCAACTTTTCTAAAGGCATGCTAAAGTTTTACTTCCAGGATATTCCTCCTCCTCATGCAGACAAAGCTTAGAAATATACACTAGACGGCCAACGCGCCACATTCTTGCGCACTCAGCGTAATTATATTTCGCATAGTAACTATTTCTTACTAGGCATTACCAAAACATGCATTTTCTCTCTGTCTTTATTCATTATTAGTTATGAACGAATTATTATAATTTAGAGATAAATATAAGTGAAAGTTCGATTAAACCAAAAATAAGGTACTTTTATGTTAACAGAAGTATAAAGTGCTTGTGATACACGGCGTATTTAGGAAACAAGCAAACAAGTCATAAATGGATGTTTTTTTTCAAAGGTTTGATTCAAAAAGTGTCTAGACTATAGCAGAATGGCATAATTAGCCAGCCACAGCCGTTCACCAATCAGCGCCTGGTAACCTACTCGCCAGTCAACAACCCAGCCAATACGGAACTTCACGCAGCTTGCAGTATAGCCAATCAGACACAAGGCCGTTTCCAGAGACTCGTGCAGCCAATCAGAGAATGGGTATTCCCACATCAAAGAAGTCGACGCGCACTTTCATCTCTGTGTACTTACGCACACTGTACTTTTGTGGCGAGTTCTTATTTTATAGACTAAGATGGAAAGTCAACCAAAAGGCAGCCTACAATCACAACTAACCTTAATTTACACATTGATAACTTATTTGGTATTCGAACCCGGAAGGTAGCACCATAGCATGTCAACGTGTGTAGCGAAGAGCCGGGTTTACCGTCGAGTCACATAAAACGGAATGTTTTCTCGAATACGTTAAGTGTAGTTACAATTTGCCACTTCAGCCTAATTATAAAGAAAACTAACGTACTTTATTCAAAGTAATAAAAAAACCTTCTCTACACCGTCCCGACATGAATTTACGACTAATTTTTGCTTGAAAAAAAAAAAATGTCTCAGTTGTTGCGTTTGTCAGTTATTAAAACAATATTGTCATTAAAATAAAAATAAAGCCAGATAACTATACGAGAGTTCTAGGTTGTTTGAATCTCGAGTACATTGTTTAAGTTAAAGTTAGTTTTTAAACTTACTCCTCCCCCTCCCGACTAGACAAACAAAATAAAGCAGAGGTGTAATTAAATAAAAAAACACTCGCATAGCGTTTGTATGACATTAACTGGTAAAATGTCAAAGTTAGATTATCCCATCGCCTTTCTCCTTCTTACCAAGTATCAAGGATGTAAAGGGCGGTATAGATTGTTAGCGGTTTACTGAAAACCCTTGGAACCAATGTTGAAAAAAAATCCGTTCTCTAACTGCATATACACTGAAGAGCCAAAAAAACTGGTATAGGTGTGCGTATGCAAATAACAGAGGTATGGAACCAATCAGAGTAATGCGATACGGTCGGCAGCGCCTATATAAGACAACAAGCGTCTGGCAAAGTTGCTAGATCGGTTACTGCTGCTACAATGGCAGGCTATCAAGATTTAAGTGAGCTGAACGTGGTGTTATAGTCGGCACACGAGAGATGGGACATAGCATCTCCGAGGTAGCGATAACATTTGGATGTTTGCGTACCACCATTTCACGAGTGTACCGTGAATATCGGGAATCCGGTAAAACATCAAATCTTCGACATCGCTGCAGCCGGAAAAAGATTGTTAACGAAAGGGACAAACGACGACTGACGAGAATCATTAAACGTGACAGACGTGCAACTCTTTCTCAAATTGGTGCAGATTTCAATGCTGGGACATCAACAAGTGGCAGCGTGCGAACTATTCAACGGACCATCATTGATATGGGCTTTCGGAGCCGAAGGCCCATTCGTGTACAGTTGTTGACTGCAAGACACAAAGCTTTACGCCTCACCTGGGCCCGCCAACACCGCCATTGGACTGTTGATGACTGGATACACGTTGCCTGGTCTGTCGAGTCTCGTTTCCAATTGTATCGGGCGGATGGACGTGTACAGGTATGGAGACATCCTCATGAATCTATGGACCCTACATGTCATCAGGGGACTGTTAAAGCTGGTGGAAGCTCTGTCATGGTATGGGGCGTGTGCAGTTGGCGTGAAATGAGACCCCTGATACGTCTAGATACGACTCTGACAGGTGTCGGATACGTAAGAATCCTATTCGATCACCTGCACCCATTCACGTCCATTGTGCATTCCGAAGGACGTGGACAATTCCAGCAGGACAATGCTACACCCCACACGTCGAGAGTTGCTACCGAGTGGCTCCAGGAACACTCCTCTGACTTTAGACACTTCCATTGGCCACCTAATCACCAGACATGAACATTATTGAGCATATCTGGGATGCCTTGCAACGTGCTGTTCATAAGAGATCTCCACCGCCTCGCACTCCTATGGATTTGTGGACTGCCCTGCAGGATTCATGATTTGAATTGCCTCCTGCATACCTTCAAACATTAGTCGAGTTCATGCCATGTCGTCTTGCGGCACTTCTGCGTGCTCGTGGGGGCCCTACACGATATTAGTCAGGTGTTCCAGTTTTTTTGGCTCTTCAGTGTTTTCTAATTGGCACACTGACTCACTTACTCCCAGTAAAGTTGACAAAGATGTGGGAACATATTTCCATGTCGCAACGTATTTAAATTTCGACGTTGAAATTAATAGACGCCGTATTAATTTTATTTAGTTTCTGTTTTATGTCTATACTAGCGAACCGACCCGGTTTCGCCCTGATACAATTGAGTTTTACAGTGATACACTAATAAATAAATTGGGAAAAGACAATAAATTTGTGTGAAAAGAGAATGATAAAATTATGCTATGTTGGCCTAGGTTTTCAACTGATTACGGCAACCCAAAAGGAAGGAAATATTTTTCACCCGATAGCCAAGAAGTAGGGTATTGTTTTTTGAGTGTATCTGTGCAACTATCGCGTAGTTACCACATTTCCGCTTTCCAGCGTCGATGTATCAAAATCAAAACGTGAGTTTCATCAAGTTGTAGCTTTAGAAGTAACTGTACCTAGGTACTACTTTTTGCGCTTGGCTGAGAGATCTTAATCAATCACCAAAGTTAAGCAACGTTCCCAGCGGCACACATTTGGATGGGTGACCGTTTAGTGGCATAACATCTGAGCGCTTCCGGGCTTCGGAGGGCACGTTAAATATTCGGTCCCAGTTGTTATCNAGAGAGACGCAAGGCATTCGGCGGGCCTCTCTCTCGTTCGGTGACTCATCGTAACGTTACCGAGCGTTACACTTTTTCATAAGTGACTCCCAGCCGCAACCTAATTTAAGACGTTGTCACGTCAAAAATATTTCGGTCACGTTCCCATCCATTACAGAATAAGGTTTTGTTGTTTTTCCACAGCAAACGTACAATTTTCCAGGATAAAGTATACTTTGTCCTATTCCAGGACCTAAAGTACCTACATACCAAATTTAATCAAAATCCGTTCAGCCGTTATGAAGCAGAGTTCGGTCACGTTCTCAGCCGTTGAAGAATTATATTTTGTTGTTATTTCACAAGATTCGTACAATTTTACGGGATAAAAAGTATTCTATGTCCTATTCCATGACCTGAAGTACCTACGTGCCAAATTTCATGAAAATCCGTTTAGCCATTATGAAGTTGAGTGGTAACAAGCATACACACACACAGAGACTTTCGCATTTATAATATTAGTAGGAAGAGTAATATTAAGTAATATTTCCGTTACTTCCACTTCCGCAGTTACACTGCATCGACGCTTGAATAGTTATCGGGTCCACATCTATGTTAATTTTACATATGGTGCAGGATACAAAATCGAAAGAAAAGTACATCATAAGGACAGCATTCAAAATGCTCAGTTAATCACGAACAGACCGTAGAATTCAAATTTTCCTGCTTGGACTTTTTGTTACAGTATTGTCAAAGTTGTCTTCAGAGAACAATGTACTGGGATTAAAATAATACCGTAGATAAGGTGTGGCTCCCGCTAAAGTAGCATGATCGCATACAAAGACACTACGTAAGGTTAAGTTTGTGTACTGAGTTAATTTTACAGTGTCTGGAGAAAGTAACTAATTGAAAGTTAGTGGGTAGAAAAAAGTAGCAAAGTAAACTTAAAATTTAGTGCCTGGATAAAATAACTACAGTAATACCCCGCTTTACGCGACCCCGTTATGCGCGGTTTCACTATAACGCGAATTTCAAATTTCGCGCTCAAATGCCTCTCATTACGCGAAAGAGTGCGTATAAACATAATGTAGTCATCAACTTCTCTATGGTCGCGGGAATCCCCGCTTCCTCTGAACATTCTGTTTGAAGAATTGGGAATTCCCCGTCCTTCGACTTTGTTCTATGGGGATTCCCTCGTTCGTTTCGTTTGTTCCGTCATGTTTAGTTCGGCTGGCAGTCGTGTTTTAACATTTATTGGAGATATGTCATAATTTAACGCTACGTCAAAAATGCCGCCTGTAAAGAAAAAAGAGCGTAAAAGCGTAACTTTGGAATTGAAGATGAAAGTGTTAAGAAGAATGGAAAATGGAGGCAAAGCAACAATTGTTGGGAGAGATTTTGGACTATCAGAATCGACTGTGAGAACGATTTTTAAAAATCGGGCAAAAATTAAAGTCTCCAGCGAAAGTTCAACACCTGTAAGTGCAACAAAACTTTCTCGTTCGAGATCCTCTATCTTAGAAAGAATGGAGAAGTTACTGTCAGTCTGGATCGAAGATTTGAATAAGAAGAACACACCACTAAGTCAAGACCTCATATGCACAAAAGCAAAATCTTTATATGAGATGCTGAAAACAGAAGAAGGAGAAGGGAGTTCCACTCCGACTTTTGCTGCCAGCAGAGGCTGGTTCCATCGGTTCAAGCAGCGTTCTAATCTTCACAATATCCACATAACAGGCGAGGCGGCCAGCGCGGACATTCAAGCTGCAGCTGAGTTTCCAGACAAGTTTCAAGAGTTCGTTGGACGAGAGAAAATTCCTGCTTGTCTCATCTTCAATGTTGATGAGACCGGACTTTACTGGAAAAAAATGCCATCTCGAACATTCATTTCTAAGGAAGAACGTCAAGCCAGTGGTTTCAAAGCTGCGAAAGATCGACTAACACTTCTGCTGGGTGGTAATGCCACTGGTGATTTCAAACTGAAACCTTTACTAGTGTACCATTCAGAAACACCCCGTGCAATGCGAGGCACAGACAAGACAAGTCTACCAGTTGTGTGGCGATCAAACAGAAAGGCGTGGGTTACACGGGAAATTTTTCAAGAATGGTATTCTAATAGTTTTTGCCCATCAGTCAAATCCTACTGTGACAGAAATGGGCTTGAACCTAAAGTTATATTACTCTTAGACAATGCCCCAGGACATCCAACCTCACTTGATACGCCCAGAGACTTAAAAGTGTACGTGAAGTTCCTTCCACCAAACACTACGTCAATATTACAACCTATGGACCAGGGAGCAATAGCAAACTTCAAAGCTTATTACCATCGCCGCACTTTTAGCCAACTAATTCATGAAACTGACGGGGAAGGAAGACAGTCTATGCGAGAGTGGTGGAAGTCATACAACATTATGAAGGCTATTCACAACATAGAAGAGGCTTGGAAGGAAGTTAAAAAGAGTTGTATGAACGGGGTGTGGCGTAATCTTTGGCCAGATGTAGTGGAAGCACCTAGAAGAATTGTCCAGATGCAGAGACAAGTGCTTGAAGACATTGCTGCAATGATTGAGGGGTCTGAACTTGAAGATGTCGCAGTAGAAGATCTCGTAGAACTTGTAGCAACGCACGACGATCCTCTCAGCAATGAAGATCTGATCGAGTTACAGAATAATCCTATCTACGATGAGGAAGAACAAGTAGAAGAGAAAGTTTTATCTTCAGGGGGAATACAAAATGCTCTTTCAAAAATTTATTCAGGTTTGGACATATTGCAGAGTATAGACAATAATGATGACCGTGTCTTAACCGTGTGTCAAACTATTAAAAACAGCGTTGGGTGTTATGAACGTATTTTACAAGAACGTAAAAAAACGCTACCCAAAACACAATAGATGTATTTTTCCATAAAAAATAATTAATAGTATGTATGTATTGCATAAAGTGTTCTTAGAATTAAAGTGATTGATTAAAATGATTCGTATTTTTTTGTATTAAATTTTGACTATGTTTAATCATAAACCTCGATATACGCGAATTTCAGTTAACGCGATTTTTTCCGGAACGTATCCCTCGCGTAAAGCGGAGTATTACTGTAATTTAAAGTCAGCGAACTGCTTTTTATTGGAAGGGAATTTGAATACATTCCGATGTCTTATATCCTTATCAAAACATCATGAAATTAAAGTGTATGCATAAAATTGACTTCTAACCTTACTTGAAAATAACTAACTTTTCTGCAAAAAAAAAATCAAATATTTAAAGTTACTAGTTATTTAATTGGAAAGGCAACGAGACAAATTAAAAATATTGCAAATAAGTAACTTTAACTTAATCCTTGACTTGTTAACAAATACCAACCTGTGTCTGCCATACAGCAAGCAGCCAAGTTCAGTCGATCAGGCGCTCCAATGCAACTTCCAAACAACAGGACAGGCACTTCAGACCATTAATTAAAGACGAGGTAAACCGATTTTCTTCTTCTGTGTATTTTTCATTTTTCACTCGCCCGTCGGCGATACAAACTATCAGGCTCATATAGTCAATAGCGAGAATGCGTTTGTTTACATTTCAAGTTTCAACAGACCCATCCTTTTATATTATTGAAATACTCTGAACAACTTGAGTATATTCTAGTGGCGTTAGAACTGTGTTATATGAAGTGTACATACATCTCAAAGCAATTAACTTACTTCCATAAACAGGGTCCTAACCTCAACTTCTACCTACGTGGTATTTGTTAATGCTATTAGCAGAACGCTGATTCAGTGTTTAAACAAGGAGCGTGGCTATNGCAGAACGCTAATTCAGTGTTTAAACAAGGAGCGTGGCTATTGCGCAGCTTGCATGGGTACCCTTCGCCATGTTGCCTCTTACGCTTCAAAGAACACTGTTGAAGTGCAGGAAACGTAGCTGACACACGAGTGACACAAAGGAGCTGCTTATATTAATTTCTTTTCTTTTTCTGCCACTGGCCCACGGATTTTCTCGGGGATCTCTCGTTTCCCCCGCCCTTGCATTCCGGCGCTGCTGCGTACTCGCCTCGCTTCACCCTCATCAGCTATCAAAGTCCGATGTTATTGGCCGCCCAAACCTCTCCACTCCACACTCCACATTTTTTTTTGTACTGTGCAGTCTCGTTGTAAGAGATCTCGATAGTCTACGTAGTAGACAAGCGTACTACAAGTAGCGACCAGAACTTTTATTCATAGATGTTCCACAGCGATTGCTTATAATTAGGCTACATTGAAGTTCGAAACACANCAGCGACCAGAACTTTTATTCATAGATGTTCCACAGCGATTGCTTATAATTAGGCTACATTGAAGTTCGAAACACAAATACTTCATACACTTCTTTCAAAAATGTATTATATTTAATTGAGTAGTTTCCATTCCCACAATTTAAACAAAGAAATGAGAAACACATAATAACAGACACTATACACACTGCAGCCATGAGACAATTTGTATGATCCAGTGCTGTAAAAGTAACCACAGATCAGGCAAACAGACATGAGAGAAGTAGACTGCCGGATACTGAAATAGTATATTCACGGTTACTTCACTTTTTTAAACAAAACCTTTGAAAAATTACTTTCTTTATAACATTTTATGTCGTTTTCTTAAAAGGAAAAGGATTACACATCACAAGCACTTTATAGGAAGTGAAAGTTTAACTCACATTTTGTCTATAACAGATATTTTATTCAACATGAATTGAAATCAGAGAGAAAAGAGAAATGGCGGTAATGGTCAGTGAGAAATAGTTATTTTCTAGAACATAATTAAATTGAGTTTTTTTTTTAAGTTATTTTTAAAGTTCCTTCTTACCACGATTAGATTTCCAAGAATGCCATGTTGAAAAACACATTTCACTTTTCATAATTATGTATTAAAACAGTTATTTTTTGTCTTTCCAGCCCAAAAATACGGTATACGATGTCTTTTCCTCGGCATTTTCTTACAAACAAGGGACCGCGGTGGCTGAGCGGTTAGCCTGCTAGTCTCCCACCAGACGAACCGGGTTCAATCCCCGGCCGGGTCACTCCCGGATTTTCACATGTGGGAATCGTGCCGGACGATGCCACTAGTCGGTAAGTTTTCCCGGGGATCTCCCGCCCTTTCATTTCGGCGATGCTCCATACTCACCTCAATCACCCTCACCGGCTCTCAAGGCCTACATGTTATGAGCCTCCCAAATCTCTTCACTCACTCTTCCAAACATATAAGTCTGCGTTTTGTTTACATGTGGCGGGAGGATACGATACTGGGCTTCAGAAATCTTAAAAGTAACCTCAAATAGACTATATCTTGCTGCGTACAGCGCCAGCCATAACCAAAAAGACAGAACAGCACTGCTAAGTCATAACTATTAGGTGTTTGCGGGCATAACTGAATCAGTACGCTCCAAACTTCCTCTTTTCCAACGAAAGAATAACTCACTGGGCTGGAAACTGGAGCACTGGCGTGAAGTTATGCAGTACTATTTATGTATAGTCATCATCTCTTAATTTTATGAAACAGAGCGTGGTGGTTCAATGGTAAACCACTGGGCTCACATTTGGGATGACCCGAGTTCGATTCCTGGTCCCGGCCATAATCATTTTGGTTTTCCATGTTTTTCCGAAACCTCTTCAGGCAAATGCTGACATGATTCCTTACTAAAGGCCACGGCCAATTCGTCCCCGGTTTCTGCTTCTCTGAGCAACTTGCTGCGTCTGTAATGACCTCGCTATTGACGAGACGTTAAGTCCAACATACATACCTTCCTACCTTCATCCGTTGAAAACTATAGACATCAGTATCGGCGGTGAGGCAATCTGAGCCCAGTATGGACGAGTCTGAACAGAAGGGATGATGTCGCTGTACCAGAGAGGTGATGCATGTATGGCCGCAAGGAGTTCACAGTGGTTGTAACGAGTAGCCTACAGCTGTAAGTGCCCCTCCCCACGACTCCGCCATTGATCGTGCCCTGCGGCCCGCGCCTCGCCGAGGACAGTAACATGCCATCGACCGCAAACTGCACCTCGCCACTCTATTTTTTTCTTCTCCTTCTTCCTGTTTGTTTATCCTCTCTCTTTGTCTCACCTCCTCTCTTCTCCATCCTTTCGACTCTGGCGATCACTTTTGTTTCTCTATTTTCCACCCTCCCCCATCACCTCCTTTCTGACACAGTTGTAACCGCTCGTTTGTTTTAAAATATCTTTTGCCTTT
>NQII01000084.1:1278336-1334188 GCA_002778355.1 Clitarchus hookeri | reverse complement strand
CTGATTGGCGACCGTCGTTTCGATCTGTCGTTGGCCAATGACGCAATTTTGTTGGTGTGTGCGGCTGTAGTTCGCTGTGTAACCGGTAATTCCACTTCTGTATTCTTAAGTATTCTTAGCTACGACCAGGTACAACAGAGCTCGGTCCTTGTTTTCCTGTAGGTTCTTTGCTGACTAAATAGTATTCCAGAGCGGGCCTGAATACGTAAATCGTGATCAGCTGCGAAAGCTACAGAAAAGTACGAGATTGTTAAATCCAGTACTTCATGAAATGATTTCGCAATTTTTCCCTTATCTCTACCAATTAGCCGTGAGACCCTCTTCTAGTGCATCATGCAGCCAATCAGATAACGGACAAGCTTGGTATCAAAGGGGCCGCCAACAGTTTCGAGTGAACCTGTGGAGAGGCAAGATGATACTTGAAACGAGATTTCGTGTACATTTCCTTATATCCAGTGATTTTCTGTGGTACTATGTGAAGTGGAAAAATGAAAATCAAATCAAATCAATGGAACCAGGGAAAATGTTTCCGCAAGAATTACGAGACAGTTTACTCGCATTATTACTGCAGCTGAATTTTTATAATTTAAAAGTTCGATGTAGGCGTTGCTTGAGGCCAGTTTCATAGCGTAAAAAAAGGGTAAAAGTAAAAAAAAAAACCTGCAAATTTGTGGACATGTTCCGTGAATTCACGGAGATTTATGTGAAATTTACGGAGAGAACCTTATCGAAAAAAGAAGAGACCGTATTTTAACGCAGATGTCTGGATAATTTATAAGCGGCATTTTCCGTAATTTTACAGATATTTTTTCTATCAGTGTGGTTACGTTTCTACAGTTGCTCAGGAAAGAATCAAATGCATGGGAAAGTTCCCAACTTTGTAAAGTAGCAATACTAAATATTCCCATATTTTCAGCCTGACATGTAGTATTATTTCCATACACGGTATAGGTTAAAAAAACTTCCATTACAGTTTAGGAGGTTTACCAAATTTTTTTTACAGTATACACCCATGCGTTCAATACATTCTTGTTAGCTGTTTAATGTAACGTAAAATATAATACTCGTAGTTTGGAATAAACGTATCGTTACTTTGACAAAAGCATTATGTGTAAGGCTGAAAGTTCAAATAATATAAAGTCTCAATAATCGAGTAAGTTCAGTAAAAATCTAAAAAAAATTGCCTAGCTATTCGTTCAGTCAAGTTATAACTTTCAGAATGTATTCGCTGGCCCGCTGAGTAGCAATGGATATGATGCAAAGAAAGGACAAAATGGTAAAAAATACTGTTACTAGCTCGCTGTTTTGTCCCGCTCGAGCGAGTGGAAGTGAAGGACAGAAAAGTTATATGATAGCGGCGTCGAATTATAAAGGATGCTTTGAATGACAGGCGAGCGATAAACCCAAAACCACGTATCTATTTCAAAAAGCGAGCCGACACGATAATCATTTTTGAGGCGCGCTGTTGGCCTTGGTTATACTTAGTTTCTGCATTTTTCTTAAGAATTTTTAGTGGTTTACTGCCCTAGTTTCTCTCAACATGACTCGGGGTGCGTCGAACTTTCCAAGTCAAGGCCAACATAATATAAATAGTGCGGAGGACCTCCGGACTGGGAGTTGTTGAATGGATGAGTGGCTAGAGTTTCAGTGATAGACGACGAGCAAGAGAAACGAGTGGCGAGATGTGACCAGCGGGAGGGAAATCTGCGACTGCGAGTATCAAGCAGTGAAGAGTGCGGCTGGCAGGCTGGACTATTGGACTGGATGTGTGAGTGAAATACACTGCAAATAATGGCAACAGACAGACTGAAGGTGTGTTAGTGGTGAGTATGAGTTAGTTGACTATACCGAAACAAACAATAAGAAGACCATTAATTAGAGTAAAAATAGGCATTAAATATTGCGCTCACTGAGAAATTAGAATAGTAATCCTGGAGATAGATAGATCAATAGTGTAAATAATAGTTGTGTGAATAAATAAAATAACATTATTTTTTTATTTTATTTTTATTAAGACCTCCATCCATCACGAACTCAGATACGCCCCTCAGGCAGCTTGTAACAATATTTTAGGTAAGGTTTTGCATTCTAACAAAAATAAGAAGTTACCAATGTAACTTATGAGTCTACTTTCCTTTACATGGATGAAAATAATTTTGTTCGAGTTGTTAAAAGGTTAGATGGAAGGTAGGTCTTGACCTATCGTTGATAGCGATATCATTAGAGATGCAGCCAGAAACAAACGCAATACTAGTGAGACAATTACAAATACACACCTGTCATACCTACTCGTACCGTAAGCTGGCGTCCAACCAACTAGACTACATCATGTAGGTAGTATTCGGAACATCAACATCGATAGTAATCAGTCTAAAGTTTTGGTGGACTGGGATTTTCAACATCAAATATTTACAGGGACATCATTTTGAAAACAAGTGCTTGAATCAATTAAATCATTTAAGTTTTAATGTGCTATCGTAACACTACTTGTGTGCAGAATTTGGGGGAAATATCTTTACCTGTTCCCGAGATATGGGATAAAAAATTTAATTTATTATTAGGCGCTATTGCACAAAACATCCTGAGACAAGCTCTGTAAAGGAATATCTAATGATTCTAATAGATACTGAAATATGTCAAATTATTTAATAGATATGATACACTTATCTAAATTATTTATATTGCAGCCACACTGTAAATAAAGGCGGACATATGGCCTACTATAGAACTACTAGTGTGAAAAGTTATGTGGGAATCAGTTCATTGGTCCCGGACGTTAGACAAATAAGCTCTATTTTCTCACGTGATGGTTTCATTTTCATTAATCAAGAATGGAAGTTTGAAGGGTGACTTTGGGGGCGCGCAGCGCCCCACGCTTAAGGGGTAGAGTGCTGGAACAAACTTTGTGCACACCTTTGAACCTTCCTCTTTNTGGAGATGCGGAGACCGGAGGGGTCTGTTTTCAAACATTTTCGCCTCTGGAAACCGCCGTTTTCGATGGATTTCGTCAGGATTTGAGGGAGGGGTGTCTCTTTGGACACTCCCTCGGTTCACAGTTAGTTACTGCCTTTTGAATAATGTTGGTAACATAATAGTGTACCATAATATGTACCATAACAATGGTACAAAGTCACTTGGTCCGTATTCCGCTTACCATACTTATGGTATATTGTGCCATAACGTCGGTATTTTGTACGATAATTTTTAAATTCGTACCATAATGGATTCTCCACCACCTAACTTTACCTTTAGGCCTGAAATGAACATGGTTCAGATGTACAAGTATTAGATCTTAACCATAAATATCGGTATTTCATACGATAATTTCGGAATTCATTAGGCAATATATTCTACACTTCCAAGCTTATCGCAGGCCATATTTATGAGCTGGGTTTCAGGTTGCACGCATGTACATGCTTCACTGTTCTTGAGTAAGAACGCGGGTTATGCTGACCACCTAGGAAAACATTCATACAATTAAACTGCCTCACCCAAGGATAGTGAACCCGCGGATTCCACGGGCCGACCCCTGGTTTATTTTCATTAATGGAGAACAAAACCAAGATTATTATTGGCACATTATATGCTTGTCATAGATACTGATACATTTGAAGTAGGTTGAAATTGTTTTGGACATGTAGTATACTGACAAAATATTTACATTGCTTTGATTTTGTAAATACGTGACTACCTCCTTAAGTCATATAAAATTAGATTGACTACGAAAGTATAAATTGGTTGCCGGAAATTTCTGGGTATTAGTTAATAGTTTCCCGAGGTAGGGCACGAAAACTGAATTTTTCACGTGGTGCTATCTTTTAAAATGGCGGTAAAATGAGTTCATGTATTAACTGATTTGATGATTGCGTACATACTGTCAGCATACAAAGATATGTTGAAATTGGTTACATTGTTTCGAAGATAAGCTAAAATTATTTATATTGGCGTTATTATGAAAATAAGAGCCTGGCGCTCTTAAAACATAACTTATCAATTTACATGTCTTACCACGGCATTACATTTTTACCAAATTTGGAAGGAATTGGTTGATTGTTTCCTGAGATATGACAAAACTTTACTTATCCGTGTGGCACTATCTTACAAAATGGGTACAAATCAGGCTCTGGGTAGACAAGTTTAATTATTGTAATAGATACTGCATCTATACAAAGTTAAGTTGAAATTTGTTACATGGTTTCGTGTATATAGCATAGTATTCTAAATAGTTTACATGGCCACCGTTTTGAAGATAAATAGTATGACCCAGTTAAACATGTCAGTTTACACAACCTACCGTAGTATTACTTGAGTGCCATATATAACATATATAACATTAAAACTTTATTTCCATGTGGTGCTATCTTGCAAAATGTATTACAAAGCGGCTATATATTCACACATTTGATGCTTGTAAGAGAAAATTTCAGTATAGCTAGTAAGGTCGAAATTGTACAAACAGTATGGTAGATATTGCAAATACACCAAAATTTTTTTTTATAGCCGCCAATTTAAAATAAGTGGTTTATCCATTTAAATGGTGTATATGAACAAGGCCTACAAATGTATTACTTATATGCCAGATTTGGCAGGAATCGATTATGTAGTTACCAATATATAAAACAAAAACTTAATTTTCTATATTGCACTACCTTCCAAAATGGTCGGTTAATAGCATTATCATTATGAAATACATACATCATGCACTGTCAACGTACAAAATTTGGTTTAAATAGATTAAACTGTTCCCGAGATATAATGTAAAAGCTTTATATTTCAATTTGCACAATCTTCCAAAATGGCGGCATATGAACATTTTCAGTTCCTACATTCGATGCTTACATCACGCACTGCCAACGTGCAAAGTATTGTTTTCATATGTAAAATGGTTCCCGTAATATAATGGGAAAGCTCCATTTTTTTTCTTTCAATTTACACTATCTTTTAAAATTGCGGATTAATAACAATATCAGTTTCTAAATCCAATGCTTATATCACTCACTGCCTACGTACTAAATCTGGTTCAAATCTGTGAAATGGTTCCCGAGAAATAATGTAAGAGCTTTATAAAACAGTATAAAACGCTTTTGATACCCACATGATATGTTTAGGAAGCAATAAAATACGTCATGGAGTAATTTTTCAAAGCTTTAATTTTAAAAAGTGAGAAGAAACCGCGAATAGACAATAAACGAAATTTACTTTCGTGCTGGGCGTATTTGCGGTTGAGTTATATGCAATTTAATAACCTTAAAATATAAAACTGAGAACTAAGGCAAAGTTCATCTTTTGTGAAGTGTTCAACGTCTCCTCAAAGTTTATGTAGTGTATAAGAAGAATGTGGTCGGCCTAGATGGCGCGTTCCAGAGGTTTGGTAGCAAACACGTGATTCAAATACTGTTGCACATTTTGTAGTGGTGTCTGAACACAAGAAGTTCATAAATGTCTCGTGCCCGATAACAATGTTTCAAGTTCTTATTCTAACTCCAAGGATTATTACTTTTTCTTTTGTATGAAAAAGGTTAAAAATGGTGTTTTCAGTATCAGTTCTCGCTGCTAAATTCCTTATACAGAAACTTGAAATTTGTCTTTAGAGACGCATCACACATTTATTTTTGTTAGCGTGGCGTAAAAATATAAGGTCGCCGCTTAAAAGTCACGTTGGGGCGAGTCGCCTATGGAAATAGTGCACCCCAGCTGAGAGCCTTGCGAGTAGAGGCGATGAGGCAAGTGGTGAGTGAGCAAGAGTCGGCCTTAAAGCTCACGGGTTTCGAAGCTTCGAAGGAGCAAAATAATTGCAGGCAGGTGGTGCCCTTAAGACTCCTAAGCACCTTGAGCTTATTTGCACATTCAAAGCTCAGAAGCAAGGGAGCGATACGGGACACTAAGGCTCCCGTCTACCTTGCCCTCGAACTGCGTTGCAGTGTTTGAAATACACGTTTTTCGACGAAACTATTAAACGAGCGTCCCATGTACTCGTCTACCAAAAGAACACACGCTCTTCAGACGAGGGCTTTTGAGTGCTTTCAAAATGTCAAGCATATTGGAAACACCTTTTCGGAGTACCGCAACATAACTAAAAACAGCTTTTTTCAAATAGCTGGATCTCAAAATGTACGCGTCGGATACGTATAAATCTACTCAAGGACCCTGCATTGAACCTTCCTAAAGACTTTCCACCAATAAAATAATACGGTCGCCGCTGAGAGTTCCATTGGTAGAAACAGAGTGACGAGAACACTGCACGCCGGTTCAAAGCCTTGCTCTTAGTGGCGATTTTGCACTTGATGCGCGTGGCAGTGTCGCCGTTATCGCTCCTGTGATTCGCGACGTCAAACGCGAAATAAAGCTCCAGGTAGGCGGGAGTCTTACCACGCACGCCTAGCACCTAGTCGCTCCTGCGCACAAGGAGTGCAGTATTTCCTTCGGTGCAAATTAGATATGTAACAGTGGGACTTCATAACAAGCTATGTAAGCCCACAGATTAGACTACGCCCGGATAGTTCTACTTTTCTCCTACCTTTGAAGAAAACTTCGCAGGCAAGCTCTTAAAAGAAGTTTTTTTTTTTTTTTTTTTTTTTTTTTAACCATTTTGACGACTTTTTTTTAGTACTCATTATGGCAAAAGTAAAATTAAAATAATAATGTCTTAAATAATCAGTTTTTACCTTTTCTGGCAAAAAGACGTAATCCCAGACCGTTAATTTACTCCGATACGCGTATTCGCTCAATGATTTCACAGAAAGTACGTTAGTACTTCGTGTTGTTATGGTAAGGAGGATCATAGAAGGGGAAGAGTGAAAAATGTTCAAACTTTGAAAATACCTACTGTGGCTGTGCTCCCTGAAACACAGGGCCGAACCCTCGGGGAAGTCTCCGTCCTTCACCCGGGGACGTCACAAGGGCGGAAATTAAAATACACGCCACCTTCCTCGCCCCTTCACACCCAACGCACGTACGTTATATTTTCCCCTTTTTTCTTTTCTGTTTCTGTTGGCGATGACGCGCGGTTGAAAACACGGCGTGGCGGCGGTTTACACGAGTGGTCGCCGCGGGCGACGCCATCTACAAACAGCGCCGCGAGAGAGAGAGATAGAGAGAGAGAGGGAGGGAGGACAGCAGTGTTGCCAGCTTTAGTCAAATTTCACTGTGTCTAGAGATTTTTTAATAAATCTGTGATTTAGTAGAAATTGTTTTAAAAAAACCCCACAAATCGAATGATGTTAGACTTTATAAGTATACATATCGCACCCTGAATGCAAGACTAAAGTAACTCAAAACGTTTTATGTACTGTATATAAAAGTAAAAAAATTAAGTTTTTTAAATATTTTTTTAAATACTATGTCAACAAGAGATTTTGTAGTATTAAAACTGTGATAGTATGTAGCAGTGCGGCATTCAATCCTTTTAAAACACTCGTAACTTTAAATATGAAATGTCAATGTTTGGTTTGTGCCGTACACAAGTTTATTACAATTTGTTACAAATTAAAATTTATTTTGAGAATTAAACTCATATAAGTTACAAAACAAATTAAAAAAATTAATTACGTGAAAGAACCTTACAATTCAAGAAACGTGGCTCTAAAACCTCTGCAAACAAACTATTACTAAAAAGAGTCACCAAAATAAGTGTTCCTGACGTGGAAGTAGTTAGGACACGTAATAATTAAAACAGTTTCACCACGGACATTCGCTTACACGACGCGTACTCAACTAGAGTCAAACAAAGGCGTCCACACGGGCAATTAAAATAAAGACGTATAAAATGTTGACGCAAATTTCACAGGGAGGCGCTCATAAGGAGCCAATGCTAAAACCACTTCCTATACCAACGTACCAAAATTACATTAAAATTAATTTGACTTGAGAAACACAGCATAATAAAGAGCACCAGAATATCGTAACGCGTAAGATTCAATTAAAACCTATAGTTGGGTGTGGAATACAATTCAACGAGAAGCTACCAAGCAGAAGCAGTGCGGTACATTTGACTTCCGCATTAACCAAGAGCAAATCATCAAAAACATTCGATAAAGTAATGCAAATACTTAAACAACACCGTCACTGCACCGCATAAAGTTAACCGAAACATAATTTGAAACGGGAGGCCAAAAAAGAATTTAGAATACAACGGTTAGCAAAATCCTGGTGAAGTTGACTAGGCCTTAAAACAATATCATTAAAACTTTAAGCAAACACACCCAAACATTCAACCCACCTGCATGGTAAAGCAGCACGTCTGTTCACACCAATAAATCACGTAACCATATCAAGGCTGGAGAAGTGCCGACGAGTCGGTGCCCGGACTAACAGAGAGAGAGAGTGAGTGAGTGTGTGTGTGTGTGTGTGTGTGTGTGTGTGTGTGTGTGTGTGTGTGTGTGTGTGTGTGTGCGTGCGCGCGCGTGCGCCCGAAGGCCTATGCAAAAATTAACACTAACGAAAGGAGGAGAAGACTAACTATCGCGCATGTGTGGTGGGATGGTTAACCACGGAGGGGGTAGAGAGGGAGCCGAGAAGGAATACCGATATCCGAAACGCGGCGGAGTGGCGGCAAGTTCAAAACTAGAGGAGCGCGCAGAGATCAGCCCAGGTAATTAAATAATATATGTTTTCCGAAATCCAACGCTCATTTATCTGCCGTACATCGAGCAAAAATAGAATGTTGCGTCAGTCTTTCACTGTAAAGTGATAGTTCGTATTATCCTTCCTCCGATACACAAATTGCGGAAGCGCAATTTTTTTGAGTTTCGAATGTCTTACATTCAATGAGCGATATACAGAATAACTAAATATTGTTACCATTGTGGATAAACAAGATCCTTTATTTTTATTTTTATTTCGGTATGTGATTAAGCAACCCATCTATTTTCCTTCCATCCATCCCAAATATTTTCTTTACGTCCCGAATACTGCACTATAAATGTATCCGCTCTTTTCTGCGGTCGTACGAGAAACTACACGCCAGTATAAAATGTGTAAAGAAAAAGACCAATTCACTGTTTTTTTTACTGTAGGCTATATATTGTGGTAGGTTTGGTGTGCGCCTACCGAACTTTTTAATTAAAATAATTTGAAGGTAAGCAATAGCTAGGTTTGTAGTTGGACCAATGTAATGTAAACACACAACTTTGTTAAGGTGGCCACCTGGGTAGGCCGCCGAACGGTGTGCAAAGCTCCAGCAGAAAACGTTTTATTAAAAAACCGTTCAACGTGTCTGAGTGATGTATTCTTATGAATTGCATTTAAGAAACGTTGCGCGTCTGTATATGTTTTTCAGTTCCTCCATTTTTCTCTAAAGCATGTTTTTATGATAGTGAAAATGGCTCAAACGGGTGTTTTCACGGTCATTATTAGGTATGAACATTCCGGTACAAAACATTAAAAAAGGAATAGGGATGTGCATTAAACCTTTATTTTTATTATTACGTCATAAAATTGTAGGGTCTCCGCTGAAAGTCTCATAGAGGCGCGTTATCAACGGCAAGACTGCACGCCAGTTCAGTTCTTTGCGCGTAGAGGCGATGAGAGAGCTGGTGCGCATGTCTCGATCGCCCCTAGTGCTCCCACGCTTTTAGGCCTCAGACGTGAAAAATTCCTTCGACCAGGCGGCCACTTAAGACAATGCTACTGGCAAATGGCCCAGTCTATTTTCAGTGAAGTGCATTTGTCACTGTCTAGCACTTTGTGTTTCATATGATTGCTAGAAATTACCTTCTATAGTGAAAAAAATGTCCAAGATATATTTAATTATTTTTTGCATATTTATAACAGGCCGTTAGAATTCTTTTATTTTCAAAACATTTTAGATATCAAACTACACAAACTGCTTCAAGAAGTCCGACATTGATGGCTGTCACAAAGTGTTGTAAAAAGAGTGCTAGAAAAAATGTTAAGCTTCGAGCCTGTACTTTCAGGCTAAAAGATTTTATGGCCTTCCGTCTGCCCCTGAAATACTGAATTAATTTAGCTATTTAGTTACAAAGTTTTATCCAGATATTATAATAAAATATGTGGAAAAGTCAGGCAAATGTAGTGATTTTATTAAATTTGACGCGGCAACACTGGAGGAGGGGAGAGGAAGAGCGAGAGAGAGAGAGAGAGAGAGAGAGAGAGAGGAAGACCACTAAAGAAGGAACGTCGGCCGCAGTTTGCTCGTCCGTCATTGCAGCGTGAAGTGCTCGTCACGGCGAGATTGATGACGGATCTGGCCGGCTGCGACGGCGCCGGCTACGTGAATCATCTCACGCGTTCAACAGGTCCGGCGCGGGCTGATACCCAGGCGCCCCGGCTGGGGGGGAGGGGGCAGCAACACCTTCCCCCTCAAACTGCCCCTCCTCCCACGTCCGCGGCTGTGGCCTTCCAAATATCGCACTGTCAGAGCAGTACCACCCCAAGTTGAAAGTTGCACCAGGAAGACCCGGGGAACACCCCCACTCATCGTTACGTGCACCAACCCACGACCCCAACTCGACCATCGTGCCAAACGTTATGTTAACTTATAAGTTCATCTAACAACACTGCAGTAAAAAAATACTTCACCACACAAGCTTTGCCCTAGTGGACCATGCGACTCCAAAAAAAATTATTTATATCCTTTTATTATTTTGGGCACTCCACGCTGTTTTTTTTTCTTCCACCACCCGTTAAAATTTTACACAAGATTCCCTAATACTGATAGCAGATATAAGTAACATTACAGTTTTCCGTCTTTGTTGAAATCAAACATGCGTATAATAGTTAAATTATAGTAATTACAAGATGCAAGTCAATTTAGAACAACAAGGTCATTATTTTATGTTTCGTCAACAATAAACCGCAATACTAAAAATATTTAATAGCATTACTTTAAAAATATTACCTGTCGATACAAATACAGTATATGTCTCACATTTTAAACTTCGAAAACATACCTTGTTTAAAAAAATATATAGAAGGCTTTCAAATGTCTTAAAACAATTAATTAACTTGGTTTTTCAGACTCCAGTACAAGTTTACATAGCCTACAGTCCGGCCGCCTCGCTGGAAAAACATTGCACGAAGATTGGTGAGGATTGGTGAGGATAGTTGAGAATTGCAGAGGAGGATTGGTGAGGATTGCTGAGGATTGACGAGGATTGGTGAGGAAGATTGCTGAGGAGATTTACTGAGGATTGGTGAGTATTGTTGAGATTGTGGAGAATTGCTGAGGATCGGTGAGTATTGTTGATGATTGCGTAGAAGGATTGGTGAGTACTGGTCAGGAGTGCTGAGGATTGAGATTGATCGAAGTATTGATGTCTGAGAAGAGCACTAATTATAAGTCTATCGCCTTAGCTGCCCTCATACATTCCAAGTCTAAAGGATTTTACCCAAACGGTTGGCGAATAGCATCGACGTTAACATAGGCAGTCCAGCTGCAGCCAACGATGGTACCACCAAATGAAATTGGGATGTTGGTCGTAAGCATGATATTAAAAGAACACATTATATCTACACTCCAATAGCTCGCTGGTCTGGACCGGTATTCGAAATTTTAGGCAGAGTTTTTACTTTAGCGGGAAAATGTATAAGTAATTAAATTACAAGCACGCTTGATAATACCCTGCAGATTTTGTTGGAAGAGATGAACATAAAAAAAAACAACTTACAAGACTGAATGCTAAAAACTCCAGGAAAGAGAGTGTGATCTGTTTGTTACCACTTCGCATCAGACGAAGAACTGTTACGTGGCGCAACTTTGGCTACATTAATTATATGTAGAGGACGAGACATCATGGAACCAATCACGAGCGGGCAATGTGATGTCATTATGAAATCATCAGCACAATCTTCTGGTAGTGGCGGGGGTTGAGCTGTAGTGTGTAAATGGTGGCCGGGTGACGACACATGACGGCCGGTCGGCTCCTGGCACCTGTATCCCGCTCTCTTGCCACAATACATTTAAAAAAATTAAAAAAATTTTAAATTTTTTTAATACAAATTTTAAAAGTTTTTAACTATTTGTAAAATTGTGGAGAATTTGGGTTTCAAGGCTATCCGAGGTCAAGGTCACGGATGTGAGGTCAATGTCAAGGTCACCCAGATACAATATGGCTGTCGGGTGATGTCACAACATTACGGTCAGTCGGCTTCGGCTCCGACTCTATATCCTGGACCCTATGTATCGATTTGGCATAGTTTTTGCTTATAAAACATATATAACCAAACCACCGCTGTTCTGATGTCAAAGATCTCTCTAAATTGGGTGGAGGATCGTTTTTGTATGTGGTTTTATGAGCGTTTTTTGAAAGAAAAAATAAAGAGAAAAAAAGAAAAATTTTGAGGGAAAAATTGTTGATTTCAAGATAGAGACGGTAAATTCTGACGGAAAAAGATAAATTTTGAGGGGAAAAGGGAAATTCCAAGGTGGAGGTCAGCTGTCGCCATTTCCGGTCCCGAGTCCCATTGTCTCCGACTCATCCAAATTCCTATACTATTTATTAATCTTAAACTGAACTGCGGTATAATCTCAGTTATAGACTGTTTACGATCAAATTGGCTGTTTTTGAAATCCCTGCGTGGGATCTACTTTTATGGCCATTTAGAATGCCTCCACCACACGTAAAATTTACATTCCCAAGCACCCGACGACTTTATACATCCATCGAGCACGTGTAGCTGCGAGATTCATTAAAACGTAGATATGCTATTAACATGGTAATTGTAAATCTCATGTTCATAAAACAACCAGAAAAAAGAAAACTAAATAAATACGGCGACAATTTATACGCAACTATTTTAATGATGTGTTGAGGAAAATTAAACGTACGTATACTATTTCTACTTGGCAACCAACTTCACTGGAAGCATGCCAATCAGTGTACCCGTAAAAAAAAAAGTAAGAATAATTTTTTGAATTGTTAATTTCAAAAGCTCTCAATTAACAGCGAAGCAAGTAGAACAGGAATTTGCTATGGCTAATGCCACGCCCAGTCAGCGAGTAAATAGTTAGCGCCAAGATAACACTGACGGTAGAAAAAAATGCTGGCGTAAGTTAAATGAAGTGGCTGCGCGCGGCCACCTGCTGTGTCCCGCTGTCCCGCGGAGTAATTCATGCGCGGCTGGCGAAGTCCGAGGTGCGAGCTCTGACCCCCGGCCTTCTCTCTCTCGCTTCAATTACTCGCGCGGCGGGAGCGGTTACACGCTCGCGGGCTCACTGCCGACCGCTGATTGCATGACGTCACNNATCCCTTTTGACATTCCCTCGTTCGCTGCAGCCTTCACGAGCATGGCCGGCTCACACTACCCTGAATGAAAGACTACCGTAACTTATAAAATGCAGTTGTTGCTATATTTGTGCCGTAAGGTAGAAAATATATATCACTGAACAGTCGGGTACTGTCGCAACATTCTATTTGATTTTACTAGTCGTACAGAATATAAATAGGTGTTGCGCTTAAAAAATGGGATTTAATAAGCAAACGTTAATATTTCATAATTAAATATATATTTTAAAAAATTAAACGTCTTATTGTTTACAGTTTTAATACATCGTATTCCCTTGCTGGGACAGTGCTTTGAAAACTAGTTAAAAAGGCACAGATTTCTTTCTCTCATTTACCATATACAAAACATTTTGAGTTAAGATAGTCCTGCATGCAAAATACTCATTACGGTCACTCCTGGACTCTGTAAAAATCAACATCGTCATGAACATACCAATTGGTTAATCACTGTGAATTTATTACAAAAAATTATTATCACGTTACGTAAACTAAATAGAAATCAATTTAGTTGCCAGTAATTTTCAGCACAATAATTTTATTATGACATGAACACACTGACTGATGAAAAAAAAAGATGCACCTAAAAGACATGGTTCAAATATGACCTAATTTCGTACACTTTCATACGATCGCTGAGTATATAAATGCTTAGAGTTGCAAGTCTAGAACTGCCACCATAACGCTTTAACGATGATTTTATAACGCATATGCGGGGCGTCAAACAGTCAACACAGTGAGTAAAGGTCACTAAGCACAGAGTATGCCTCTTAGACACATCGGCATTAGACAGCATTACCAGCACTTCACGGAGTTTTACAGAACCACATTGTGGGTCTACCCGAGACCGGAGGGACGTCTCGTGCATTTGCATTCCGATGTGTATATGGCCCGATATTGGAAACAGTGGATACGTGAAGGTTTTTGTCTATCAAGATAGACCATGGTAAGGGAGGATCGCCATATTGTGCTTCCAGCACTTCGCAATACCACGGCACAGAGTAGATAAACACACAGAGACGATACGGCGTGGCAGTGGATGTGGGCATACCACTTCACTGATTGGCTGTGCGAAGCTCTGGGAACAGGCTTTGTATATGAATTGTTACTGAGTGCTAAGAAAGCTTCACTGTTGGCTGGGCTGCCGGCTGGTAAGTAAGTTACCATTCGCTGATTGGCGAAAGGCGTTCCGACATGTTGCGGGTCAGTGACGCCATCTTGCTGACGTGTGCTGGAGTTCGCGGAATAAGCGGCCATTTCAACTCTGTATTATTGATTACTCTGTGCCCATGACATCGGAGCCTGCCATCCGGACGCAGTTACCTGACTCTCCAAAACACCACGCCAAGGCGACTGGCTTCAGCTGGACTTTGGGTTCAGGCTCCGTTAACACCAAAGCAGAGACGTCGGTATCTGGAATAGTGCCGTGGCCGGGAGGCATGGAGTGGTGATGAATGGCGTGATGTCATGTTAAGCTACTAATATTCGTTCTGCAACACCACAGATGACCATCGTGACTGAGTATGATGACGCTGAGCGAAGAGCACTCACACTTGAAACGTCGTGGAGCACAATTAAGTGTGCTTGAATTCGTGATTTATAAATTAAAAGTGATTTCAAGGTTCAAAGAATTAATACAATATTTGTTTACGTGCGATGATGTTAAGGTTACGATACTACCTCTGTAGTTAACTTGAAAGTTGGCAAAACTGGTAACATACCGTGTTGCTGGACAGTACGTTTATTCATCTTCCCGAAAAAATGTACTCAAAATTACGGAATAAACCTGATTTGTTTTCAACATAGACCTTACGTTGGCAAGTTAAAAAGTTGTGATAAATTCTTGTTTCTACAGCATAAGGCTTTAATGTATTTTAATTAGTATGGTGTCTGACGAGTGGAGTTATGTAGAGTACTTACTTGGCGTGTTGTTCAGGATCCCTAGCCTTTACGTTGATTCAGTGTACGTTTGCGAGTACTAGGCGTACGAGGTTTACAGGTTTTTAACCCTGAACTACTTTGTAATTGTAGTATATTGTATAATTATTTAGAGGCCATGTCTGTTTCTAGCATATGTGATAACTTTTGATAACTTTTGACGTAAACCGAACACTTTTAAAAGTTATTATTGAGAAATATTTACTTGCACGTATATAAAATTAATACTACCATGGATTGGATCACTTTATTCAAGAGTTCATCGAGTGAAAATGTGAAATGGTTAAGAACGTAAATATATGAGTATAACGTAGAGAGCCAGGAATTTCGTGAGCCCGAGTCGTGCTAAGATACACTTGAAACACGCATTCTAAGGAAAAGTGATGGTAAAAAGGTATTAAGAGGTGTTGTAAACTCTCCGTAAAATATTTGGACACGGTGATTTTCAAAAACGGAATATCCTCAAATTTCACGGAACCTGTCCGTTTTTTTTTTTTTTAAGTTACTTTTCTGTACTTCCAGTTAAAAAAAATAGATAATGAAAAAGCATTTAATTTTCGTAATGGAGGTGTTCTACTGTGTATAAAAAAGATATTTCAAAAAATAACAATATTTTACACTTGATAAAAATTTTAAGCCGAGTCAAAAAATTACAGTTTTACGGCTCTAACCTGTCACCTACATTTTTCACACGGTATTCACGGTATAACTTTTATATTTCTACATGAGTCACGTAAGCAACTTTTTCTGTTTCTATTTAAGTTAGTGTATTTTAAGTTTTGCTAAATGTCGCAGACTCCTGCTGATAATTTTTAATGTTTGAAAGAATAAGTCTTAGTTGAGTGGGTAACCTTAACTGCCGCAGAAACGATGATTTTCTGGTTANCACGGTATAACTTTTATATTTCTACATGAGTCACGTAAGCAACTTTTTCTGTTTCTATTTAAGTTAGTGTATTTTAAGTTTTGCTAAATGTCGCAGACTCCTGCTGATACTTTTTAATGTTTGAAAGAATAAGTCTTAGTTGAGTGGGTAACCTTAACTGCCGCAGAAACGATGATTTTCTGCTTACATTGGCGAAGAAAGCTTCATTTATACTCGGCATTGTTCATCTCTGAAACCCGAAGCTATGGGAAATACGGAGACTTTCAGTTTTTCGTCATTACGGATTGCGTTTCAGTATATATACTGCACATTTTCGTAAAAAATCTCCTTAAATATACGGAATTTTTAACAGTGCACTTGTATTTTCTTGTTTGGTTCGTGTTTGGGCCACTAGTTTCTGACACGTCCTACAGGACTGTGAACCAGTAATACGCACGTAGAAAGAGACCAAGCATATCACGTGCAATCAAGTAGACAGGATAAAGTTGCAGAATACTAAAGAATACAGAAGGGAAACAGTGGCTTATAGCGCGCGCGAGCTCCAGCCGCACACGCCAGAAAAATGCCGTCACTGGCCAAAAGCATGGCGCAACGGCGTTCACCAATCAACACCTCGTAATTTACTTACCGAGCGGCAGCCCAGCTAATAGAGTCTCTTTCGCAGCACGCAGTAGCCAATCAGACACAATGCCTATTTCAGAGCCTAGTGCAACCGATCAGCTAANAGAGTCTCTTTCGCAGCACGCAGTAGCCAATCAGACACAATGCCTATTTCAGAGCCTAGTGCAACCGATCAGCTAATGGGTACGACTCCCCTCAAATGAACCACCCCACTATTTCACTTTCGTACCTACCTATTCTGATACAGTACTACTCATTCATTAAGACATCGTGCAATGCATGAATGACAGCGCCTGAGGTGTATCCGGAGCTTCGGAGTTCAGCTGACCGTTAAACGAACTCACGAAAATTGCGGGGCGTACATAAAATTAAATACATTGTCCACAAATTTAAACATCATGAGTTTAACATAACTTTAAGATTTTCCCTACCTCTCTGCGAACTTTACTAGGAACATGCCAGGCAGCGGTTACGACAATGAATATGCAGTTATTGGCAGATATTTTCTTTCAAAGGTTGATTTCGAAAGTCTTCAAACACGTCCCGGCTGTAGTTAGTTAGTCTGAGTTCCACCAATAAGATCTCTACAGCATTTTCGTTTTGAAAGAAAATACATTTTACCTGTAATCCAGTACTTGTTAACGTGTTTCTAGCGACGAGGTGATTTCATTAATGAGTATTGGTAATTAAAGAGTTGTCTACCAATTACCAACAGTGCACTGCAAGTAATATGAAACGATTCTAAAATACATTCGCTACAAATAGCACCTGTTAAAAATGTATGCGTCTCTTCGAGTGCGAAACCATTATGCCCACAATTGCATTGTTTGACAAAAGAGCAGTTACTAAAGGATATAAAAATAGAGCAGGAAATATCACAGCAGGTAAAATTAACCTCTACCATCATTCACATCACACGCTGTTCTTTTTGCTTGCTTCACGCGAAAAAAAGGAAGTGATTAAAGAGAAAACTACCCGTACACAGGGAAAGCGTGAAACTACAGTTACGCGTGTTTTGAAGTCAAAACAATAGAAAACACAGCTTTCAGAAGTAAATTAACAGGTGGGTGTTATTTTTCCAGTTTAATACACTAAGACGTTTATTATTTTTATGTAAACATTATATGTGCGAATTTAATTCAGTTTGCTGAAATACTTTACTAATACTGCAAACATGGAAAATCTGATTATTTTTCATTTAGTCCATGCAAGTATTATAAAAGGTACACGATAGAAATAAGATAAGTTTAAGCAATCTAACTTACTATTCTATGTGTGCGTATTGTGGGATATACTGCAAAATGTGACCAAGTTAAAAATTTGTTAAAATGGAATGAAATGACAATCTGCAAAAACGAAGAATATAAAAGTGTCCAAGTCAATATCTCATTCGGTAGACTGGGATTAATATGTCACTATTTTGACTCAAGTCGCAGTACACACAATAGTATTCTAAAAATTAAAAAAAACTATACCAACTTTATCAGTTTTACATGGCAGATATGACATCAAACTATACGTAGCTCTGACCAAGTCACTTTGGTTACTNTACCAACTTTATCAGTTTTACATGGCAGATATGACATCAAACTATACGTAGCTCTGACCAAGTCACTTTGGTTACTTTTACATGTGAAATACATACAGGAAAACTAGGTAAGTACAATCGCACTATCTATGAGACTTCTCTACCAAACAATGGTTTCTGCTTTGTGTGGTCTGCGCTGTGAATGATTAAAGAGGAAGCTGTGAAATATGGACTGCTCTTTTAAATTGGTAATTTCAGAATGCTGAATGTGTAACTGANTACCAACTTTATCAGTTTTACATGGCAGATATGACATCAAACTATACGTAGCTCTGACCAAGTCACTTTGGTTACTCTTACATGTGAAATACATACAGGAATACTAGGTAAGTACAATCGCACTATCTATGAGACTTCTCTACCAAACAATGGTTTCTGCTTTGTGTGGTCTGCGCTGTGACTGATTAAAGAGGAAGCTGTGAAATATGGACTGCTCTTTTAAATTGGTAATTTCAGAATGCTGAATGTGTAACTGAAATGTCATTGTTTTGTGACACATGCAGCGGTCAGAACCGCAGTCAGTTTACTGCAGCCCTGTTTCTGTATACTGTTCAAAATACTTGCAGTACCTCCGTATAGTTGAGCATAAATTTATGGAAAGGAGACATCCTACGTGGAAGTGGATTCCATCCATAGCGCAATCGAGAAAGCATGAGAAGACGTTTCGATCTATACATTAAATGATTGGATCAATATTTTTATGGCACACTCAAAAATAGGGACAAACAAAACTAATATCAGCTATTATGTTAAATAATGAAAATATTTAGAAATGACTTATGTGAAAAACTTAACAGCAAGTATGGTTGAGGATAAATCGATACACAATAAAGGAAAACGCGTACAGTATAGTGCTTGAAAGAAAAGATTGGTGTTATGTGAAAGAACAACCAAGCATTTTTTTTAAGTACAGCCACGATGACCTAGAATTCTAAACTATTCGTTTTACTGATCGGTGTCGAAGTTGTCCTCCAGGTATTCCGGCAATCGCCCACTATGTACAATATCCAATTAACTATTTGAACTTCTGAAGAAAAAAAAATCCGCTTAATTTATGTTCTACCAACGTTATTCCAGTTGAATTACGTGGATGGTACAAGTCTTTGCCAGTTGACGACCATGCTCCAGAATCATTTATTAACACAGACAATTCTGATGAAGGTTTTGATTAATTCACTGTTTCGTTTATAGTATGACGTGAACATGTTTGTTTCAACCTGTTGTGTATTATTCAGTACTGTTTTGTTAGAAGTAATCATTTCCCTTTTTTGCAAGCACGTTGTTTTATACTTATAGACTGACGATATTTTATACGAAAATATTTGTAAATATGATTGTAGTGAGTGAAGAGATTTTAGCGGCTCTTAGCAGCGTGGTCTCGAGAGCTGAAATATGATTATAGTTTCTGTTTCTCTTGTGGTATTAAGTGAAAGATTTCAAACACCATAACTACAGGTTGTTTAGTAAGCACATATAAAAGTGAAGAAGTCACGTTACCTGCACAATTTGACCACGTCGTTACCTACACTTTCACGATCTCATCTTTCATCTTACAAAATACAGTTACTTTCATTCTTAAGTCATATTCTAAAGTTGATGGGTCAGAGGAAAATAAGTAAAACCTGATTTTCTACATCATGTGGAAGTTTCAAATGCAATTTCTGAGTTTATTATTTGTCTTGGACACTTTCCTTTTCTTCTCCAGTAAAAATAATAATTTATTCCAGTCGCTTTTGCTTTAGAGGACGTATTTACCTGCATATCCCAAAGTTGCAGTTAATTTCAAAACACCTATTTTAAATAACATTACCTTTCTTGTGTTATTGCAGTATGTATATGCATGTATGTGTGTGTAACGACGCAGGATTTTTCATACTCTATCATTTCACACAAATGGCAGCTATCTTGGATTTTATTTAAAAGTGACTGTTTACCTTAAGTCGATATGGGACCTCAGTTTTACTATTTCTTCGTCAGCCAACGATCAGAACTTGGTCATTCCGAGATAAATAGCATAAAATAACTCGCCCCGATTTTCTCCAGCAGAGTCGTGCCCGTTCATCAGAACCTGTCAGAATATAATTTTTTTTCTAAACGAACCCNGCCCCGATTTTCTCCAGCAGAGTCGTGCCCGTTCATCAGAACCTGTCAGAATATAATTTTTTTTCTAAACGAACCCAGAATTAACGAGCGCTTCTATCACATTCCATCACACCGCTTGCTCTTTTGCCGCTCTACCATTGCAAACAAACTTCTTGTCATCCTTTTCCCTATCCGTAACAATTATGAGAACTTTTAGGAATTTACATACACCCTGAATTTATGTGTATCATTTAGTTCGTATTATTATTCTTTTCGAAGAGAAATCAAGAAAATCTACCTTGTAGACCGTTACTCACGCACCGTTATAAATTTCTGTAGATTTACGGATACTTTTACGGAGATGCAGAGTTATTTTACGGAAAGGCACTCCGTAATGACGAATAACGGAGATGAGCTCCGTAAATATAAAATACGAAATCTCTTCGTATTCTTATGGCTTCAGTTTTAAGACACGAACAATGCAGATGATACCTTACGCCCATAAAATCCCATCTCCCAATACTACTTCGTGTAAAATAGTAGTAGGTGAGTGGCGAACTACTTGTGGAGTGCCAATTCTTTGATTAATTTTAAAATTCCTTTACAGGACAAAACTTTCTGTATACACAGTGGAATACGCACACAACAAAAATAAAACTGCTTTTTCGTAAACTCGTTTTATAAATAACAAATAAAACAAAATGGCTAGCGCTCTAACACGACTTGAAACTAAGAGGGGCGCGTTCGTCACTTTCGTGTAAAATCCATATTTACTCAATACAGTACTTCGTGTAAAGGTGTGGTAGGTGAGTGGTTCCAGTTATTGAGTGTTAATTTTTCGATTCGTGTTAAAATCCCAATTGGACTAAATATTTAAACTTTGTTTAATTTCTCTATTATACATTACGAAAAAAAAAAAAAAAATCTCTTTTTCTTACTCCTGTTTGTAAACCCGAAATAACCAAACAACGTTGCAAACACTCTAACATGACTGAGATGTCTACATACATAATTCTGCACGACTCCCGTATTTACAATTCTGCTTCTTGATAAAGCGTGGTAGGTGAATGGATAAGGTGTTGGACTGTAAATTATTTCTTTCCGAATTCATATCCGGTACCGGACAACATTTTTAAAACATTTTTTAGTAATTTTTATACATAGTAAAAGACCCACATAACGAAAGTAAAACTTTTTTTTTCCCCCTTTTTATAAATAGCGGATTAAAAAACTTGCAAGTTTATGGACACGTTCTGTGAATTCACGGAGATTTATGGACAATTTACGGAGAGAACATTATTGAAAGAAACGAAGAGTCCGAAATTTCAGGAAGATGTCTGGACAATTTGTAACCGGTACTTTCCGTAATTTTACGGACAATTTTCTAACAGTGCGAATGTAACATATTGTAATTGTTTGAAATGTACACCGCCAATGTTCGAAATTAAAATGCTAAGACGTCGCGGGGTCACCTTTCTTAGCCTTTTCATATTATTACTTTTAAAGGTCCATCATAGATATCAAGGCTGTGTTTTGGGGCCACGGTGGCTAAGTGGTTAGAATACTCGCCGTCCACATAGGCGAATCGATTACAATTCCCGGCCGGTTCACTCCGGATTTTCGCTTGTGGGAATCGTGCCGGACGATGCCGCTGGTCGGCGGGTTTTCCGGAGATCTCCCGTTTCCCCAGCTGCTTCATTCCGGTGCTGCTCCGTACTTACCTCAATCACCCTCATCGGCTCTCAAGACCTCGATGTTAAGTGCCGCCGAAATTTTTTCACTCACGGCTTTGTTAAATGTAGTGACGATGCTTTCCGCTTTAGAACACGTAGTTTTATTCTACTAATTCCTTACCGTAATTCCTATTCATCACTAACGTTTAGTATCCGGTCCAACTTGACATATATTCCTGAAACTTACGGCGTCACTGGCACACATATATGCTTGTGATTACATGAAACGTTACAACATAAATATCTTAATGCATAGGTTATACATCAAAGTATGTGAAGATCCCACGTAAAAGCAGACCTGGCGAAGTAAATATTAGTGCTTATGTCAGCAGAATGCAAAATACATTTGTATTACGTCGCAATAAATTTAACAAAGTTTATAACATATTCTAAAGCAACATGGGGCCACGATGGTGTAGTGGTTAGACTACTCGCTCCGACTTATGCGAACCTGGTTCGATTCCAGGTGGGGTAGCTCCCGGATTTTCGCATGCGGGAATCGTGCCGGACAATGCCGCTGGTTGGCTGGTATTCTTGGGGACCTCCCATTTCCCCCAACCTTGCATTCTGGCGCTGCTCCATACTCACCTCGCTTCACCCTCGTTGGCTCTCATCGGCGCAAGGTTTGTTTTTCACGTTCGAGGCACAGCGATACGGGCGACAATAACACGTGCGCCCAGCGCCCCATCGCTCCTACGCACAAGATGTTGAACCTGCGTGCAGTACTTCTGTCGTTACGCTTTCCTGTGCAAATTAGATCTGTGACGTTGGGGATTTATTATACCCGATGAAAGCCCACAGATTAAACTATTACAGTACGGGTTTACGTTTCTCCTAATTCTTCAGGAACTGTGCGGGTAAGCTCTGAATATGCGATACTGTGCCATTTTCACGATTTCTTCTCTTATAATACATTAAATATGATAAAAACGAAAATGTACGGGCTAAGATAAACGATTCTTTATATTTTCTGGCAAAAAGTTGTGTTTCCAGGATATATATTTACTGAGATAAACGTAAACACGCAAATAACGAATCTACAAAAAAATATGTCCGGACTACTAACTGTCCAGATATCTCCACTTCACTTCACTAGAAGCCACATTTCAAATCCGGACAAGTTCCATAATGCCATTTTGAGGTATAATCAGTCTGGCGTGTATTTTGCAGTGTCGTAGTTACATGCGATTTTTTTAAGCTTGCGTAAACCAGNATGAGGTATAATCAGTCTGGCGTGTATTTTGCAGTGTCGTAGTTACATGCGATTTTTTTAAGCTTGCGTAAACCAGCAGTATCGTATGGCCCAATGTGCGATTCTCGACGGTATAAGTTTAAGAATATTAGGAACAGATGGAAAGCATGTTGAGGAAGCTGATCAGTGGAAAGGTTGAACCAGTGAAATCTAGATATAATGTAACATGATGCCCCTAGTTCGGGTTTTGCCTCTACACGCGCTGTATTTTCGTTGTAATCGGTGTGTTTAAAACTAAGGGTGAGTTACGATAAAAAGGGGGGGGGGTTAAGTGAAAAGTGGCTTTACAATAAACATTACGTACACAAGCTTTTTCTTCATTTTTGCACGTGATATTACATATAGAGACCCAACCATTGCACATTACTGTCAGACAGCGAGATGCGTACACAGTCTTACAGCAGTCATTTGTTCACTGCTGGTGACTGCATGGTTGTTATAGTCACCATTCTGTTTCTTGGAGAATACAGTTTTGTGATTCGCGTGAGGACAATTAGCACTCACCTGAATTATTCCACTCGATCGTGTCATCAAACAGAGATAAGGGAAAGAATATTTCCAAATATTGTTAGTCTCCAAATGTATTCGCGAAAAATCACCTCTCATACTCGTCATTATAGTCTCCTCTTGTTGCGTGTTTTGATTTATTGGCTTATAGGTCTCCACAGTGTATAAGACAAACGGCCGTATATACAGAAACGTAAAACTAAAACGTGTACATGTTTGATGGCTATTATATCATTATATTAGCTCAGTGAATTTTTCGGTCTGTTGTTATAGGTCAGTTACAGGCCGTTGACATTGCTTCCGGTGCTAGGCAAAGTATATGAAAAGCTGATCAACAGGCGACTAATAATGGCCTTAGAAGCAGAAGGCACATTAAATGAACACCAGTATGGTTTCAAAAGAGGAACCGGCACTGACTTTGCGCTTCACGATGTAATGGAGAAGATCAGGGGTTCCTCTGCCAAATACATGATGGCAATATACCTGGACATATATGGAGCGTTTGATAATGCCTGGTGGCCGGAGGTAATGCATCGGTTAAAGAACAATAAATGCCCAGCCAACTTGTACAGGGTTATCCTGGACTTCTTCCGTAAAAGATGGAGTATCTACTCATCCAGGACAGCACAAGTAAGGAAAGAGCTCACGAAGGGATGCCCCCAGGGATCGGTCCTTGGACCTATCCTATGGAACGTCCTCTTCGATGGCTTCTTGGAGTTGGGTCTCCCGACGGGGTGCACGGTATTTGGCTATGCGGATGATGGACTTATCCTAGTCTCGGGAAATTCAAGAAGAGAGCTAGAGACAAAAGCAAGAGAGATAATGTCCAAAACTTGGAACTGGTCCAAAAGTGTGAAATTGGAATTCTCTATAGAGAAAACCAAAACCATGCTAGTTAAAGGTAAATTAAAACGAAATCCGACCGTGTACTTGGGGGGGAGCCCAGTTCAATACGTAAAGGAATATAGGTATCTCGGAGTCATCATGGATGAAAACATGAGCTTCTTGAAGCACATTGAATATGTGTCGCGGAAGGCAGTCATGGTGTTCCAAAAACTCAGGAGAATTGGCAATACAAACTGGGGCCTAAATTATGGCACTCTTAGAACTATATACAAGGCAGTTTTTGAAGCCATAATAACATATGGTGCGGTGATGTGGCATCACCGGGCTGCACTTTCGTGGCACAGAAGAAAGCTTATAAGTGCTCAAAGAGCGGCACTGCTGACTGTTACCGGTGCATATAAAACTGTGTCGAACGACTCGCTCCCAGTAATAGCGGGAGTTCTTCCAGCGGACTTGCTAATAAAATACAGAGGACTCTCGGCGTAGAGAGCGCGGGCCGGCAGGCTGTCTAAAGAATATAAGGACACGCTAATGGCTGACATTCTGGAAGAATGGCAAAACACCTGGACTAATTCGGGAAAAGGTCGGCAAACTTTAGAGTTATTGCCTGACATCGAAGCCAGGATGAGCTGTAAGTGGATCACTGTGAACCACTACAGCATGCAACTAACAACTGGACATGGCAGCTTCAAGGCGAAGTTGAACAGCCGGCGCCTCGTGCAATCTCCGCTGTGCGATGTATGTGGTGTGGATGACACAGTACACCATGTGCTTGAAGACTGTCTCAAGACAGAGGACTTACGAGTTTGGCTTGAGGAACAAACTCGGAAAAAGGGCATTCACTGGAGATTGGAAGATGTGATGACCAACAAAGATCTCCATAAGATATGGAATGAATTCGCTACTCGGATTGGGAAACGATTAGNATGATTTGATGACCAATAAAGATCTCCATAAGATATGGAATCAATTCGCTACTCGGATTGGAAAACGATTAGAAGAATTCGACAAATGGTACCAGCAAATTTCTGATGACCCATAACGGGAAATTAAAACACTTGGAGGAACCCGGATTGGTGAGGAGGACAGGTTTTTAAAAATGAGAAAATCGGTTAATCTACCGGTTACAGGTACCAAGAAAGTGAATGGCCCTTAGGAATGGACAGAAAAAGTGCAGCGCACTGTTTTACTCTGAGGAGTACAGTTACAGTGCGAGAGGTTTGGAGGGTGCGCTGGCCTTCGGGCCTTAAAGACCTGTTGTTATAGGTGTTTACAATTAAATATGCAGCGATCAGCGGCGGTCGCCGCAGAACTTAACAGGATTGTGGTGGAGCAGAGACTCGACATAATAATGTTCCAGGAACCATATGTTCCATTTTATGATGTTGTGGGCCTGCGGGGCGATGTGTTTACTGCTGGTGTTCGTCCTCGGGCTGGAGTATTGAGGGCCANCGGGCCTTAAAGACCTGTTGTTATAGGTGTTTACAATTAAATATGCAGCGATCAGCGGCGGTCGCCGCAGAACTTAACAGGATTGTGGTGGAGCAGAGACTCGACATAATAATGTTCCAGGAACCATATGTTCCATTTTATGATGTTGTGGGCCTGCGGGGCGATGTGTTTACTGCTGGTGTTCGTCCTCGGGCTGGAGTATTGAGGGCCAACAAATGCATTGAGGTAATTTTGATGACAAGCGTATCGGATACGCACCATGTATGTGTCCAAGTGACTAAAGGCNCAACAAATGCATTGAGGTAATTTTGATGACAAGCGTATCGGATACGCACCATGTATGTGTCCAAGTGACTAAAGGCCCAACGCAATGCTGGTTGACGTCCTCATACTTTCGGTTCGGTGACCAAACGCAAATTCATCTTGCCCGCTGGGAGATTATAACTGATACCCTGAAAGGTAAACCTCTGATCATATGTGCCGATGTGAACGCAAAATCTGACTGAGTTATGGCATTCGCCCATGGATGATGAAGCAAGTCATCTGGTAAGCCAGTTCATTCTGGCAAATGATATGGATGTGGCAAATGAAGAAGGGAATCTGCCAACATTTGTCTCGCAGGCCCATGGCACTCAATCATACCTGGATGTAACTGTTTTGAACAGGAAATCTTTCAACAGTATTAACTACTGGAATGTACTAGAAGAAATCTCAAGTGATCACAGATTAATTACCTTTGAAGTACAAGGCGGTGGATGGCACTCACCCCAAATCATTGAAGGTGAGGTACTGTATGTGCACAATATGGCAGATTGGGCGACCTTTGACCGGGCCCTGCTGGGTAAGCTCAAGATACTTGACAGCAAGCAATCAAGTATTGAAGATCGAGTCAGAGAGCTCACTCATATCATACAAGATGCATGCGAGGAGAATCTGGCTAAAACATCTCGAGGACTTCCCAACCTTTCCTGGTGGAATGAGGAACTGGATCTAGAACGCAAGGCCTTGAGAATAGATAGAAGGAAGCTACACCGTCTACGTGGTGAAGAGAGGGTGCAATTCTCGCTAACATACAAAGTGCAAAAGCAAGCTTATTTCAGCGGGGTCCGCAGGAAAAAGACTAACGAATGGGAGGATTTCGTGACACGGGTCGGCAATGAAGATCCGTTTGGTATTGTGTACAAACTGGCCTTAGGTAAAACAAAGAGGGCAGTGCCACCGCCCTGTCTAAGAGTAAATGGGAATTTGATTATGGATCAAAAAGAATCCATGTAGGTCCTGCTCCACGCACTCCTGCCTGATGACTCCATGGTGGAAGAGGTGGAGGAGCACGCTGCAAAGAGACAGCCCATGAACATAATTCCGGAAGTGCAAGATGCCCCAGGGTGCGAACTGGATGAGTTGACAAAGATTGTCTACAACACGAAGAATGGGAAGGCACCAGGAATAGACGGAATAACAACAGAGATTTTGAAAAGGTGCTACTCCCGGATAGAGAACATTCTTCTAGATATATGCAATGACTGTCTTCGAGCGGGTGTATTTCCTTACCCCCTGGAAACTGGGATGCCTAAGAATTTTACAGAAGGAGAATAAGAGGGAATTAGATGATCCAATATCCTATAGACCTTTGACATTGCTTCCGGTGCTGGGAAAAGTGTACGAGAAGTTGATAAACCGGAGATTAGTAATGGCTCTAGAAGCAGAGGGTATAGTAAATGAGCACCAGTATGGCTTCGGGAGAGGTACCGGAACTGACTTTGTCCTTCATGATGTAATGGAGAAGATCAGAGGTACCTGTACCAAGTACATGATGGCAATATTTCTGGACATATCTGGAGCGTTCGATAATGCCTGGTGGCCGGAGGTGATGCATCGGTTGAAGGACAAGAAATGCATGCTAACTTGTACAAAGTAATTCTGGATTTCTTTTGTGAAAGATGGAATATCTACTCTTCAAACACTGCTCAAGCGAAGAAAGTGCTAACGAAGGGATGTCCTCAGGGGTCGGTTCTTGTACCGATCTTATGGAACGTCTTATTTGATAGGTTTCTGGAGTTGGGTCTTCCGCCGTGGTGCACAGTGTTTGGGTACGCAGATGATGGGTTGATTCTTGTCTCAGGGAACTCAAGACTTGAACTAGAGACGAAAGCTACCGAAATCATGACCAAAGCCTGGAATTGGTCTAATACTGTAAAGCTCAGTTTCTCGATAGAGAAAACAAAAATAATACTTGTAAAAGGAAAGTTATTGCGTTATCCGACGGTGTACTTCGGCGGAAACTCGAACCAATATTTAAATGAATATAGGTATCTCGGAGTCATCATGGATGAAAAATGAGCTTTTTAAAGCATATTGAATATGTGTCATGGAAGGCAGTCGTGGTGTTCCAGAAACTTAGAAGTATAGGTAATCTAACTGGGGCCTTAATTATGGCACTTTAATGGTCATACACAATGCGGTATTCGAAGTTATCACAGTATTTGGAGGTGTGATGTGGTACCATCGTGCTGCACTTTCATGTCATTAAAGAAAACTTGTGAGTGCGCTAAGAGCGGCGCTGCTGACCGTCACTTGTGCACACAAAACTGTGTGGAATGAGTTGCTTCCAGTGATAACTGGTGTATTTCCGGTCGATTTATCGATGAAGTATAGGGGACTCATGGCGAAGAGGGCACGAGCTGGAAGACTGACAAAAGAAAGTAAAGATCTCATAAAGAACGAGATCCTGGATGAATGGCAAAACAGCTGGACAAACTCGGAAAAAGGAAGGTTGACCTACAAGTTTTTGCCAGACATAAGAGCAAGGATGTGTTANTTTTTGCCAGACATAACGGCAAGGATGTGTAAGTGAATCAGTGTGAACCACTACAGCATGCAATTAATGATTGGTCATGGGAACTTCAAAGCGAAGTTAAACAGCTTCCGGCTCGTGCAATCTCCATTGTGTGATGTATGTGGTGTCGATGACACAGTACATCATGAACTAGTTGACTGTCTCAAGACAGAGGACATTATAGTCTGTCTTGAGGAACAGACTCTATTAAAGGGCATTCACTGGAGATCTGACGATGTAATGGTTAATAAAGATCTCCATAAGTTATGGAAAAAATTCGTGACTCTAATCGGTAAACGATTGGAGGAATTTGATAAATGGTATCAGCGAATTTCTGATGACCCATAATGGGGTACTCAGGTAAAGGTTTATAAGCAAGTAAACTGGAGTAACTTTGATTGGCGAGGAGGACAGGTTTTTAAAGAGAAAACCGGTATAATACTGTGTACAGGCATATAGGAAGTGAATGGCCCGAAGAAATGGACAGAAAAAGTGCAGTGCACTGTTTTACTCTTCTGAGTATAGTTACAGTGCGGGAGATTTTGGAGGGTGTGCTGGCCTTCGGGCCTTAAAAACCTGTTGTTATAGGTGACCGCTATGAACAGGAAAGCCTTCAATAGTGTCATGCACTGGAAGGTAATGGAAGAAAGTTCTAGCGACCATAGACTAATAGTCTTTGAAATACATGGTGGAGGAGGTAACAAGCCGTATATTATTCGAAATGAAGCACGCTATGTGCACAAAATGACTGATTGGGCAACTTTTGATGGGACTTTGTTGGGTAAGCTTGAAACTCTTGATAGCAGTCAAGTCAGCTTGGATGACCAAGTCATGAAACTGACCAAGATCATCCATGATACAGGTGAGGAATGCCTTCGTAAGACAACCTGTGGATTTCCTAATCTCTCCTGGTGGGATAAGGATTTAGACACAGAGCAAAAAGCTCTAAGAAGCGACAGAAGGAAGTTGCATCGGTTGCGTGGAGAAGAAAGAAGGCAATTCTCCCAGATTTATAGATTGAAAAAAAAACAGGCTTACTTTGGCAGGGTCCGGAAGAAGAAGACTAAGTCATGGGAGGACTTCGTCACAAAAACTGGTAATGAAGATCCCTTCAGCACTGTCTACAAATTGGCGGCTGACATGATCAAGAGGGCTGTTTCACCCCCATGTGTAAAAGTTAATGGGAACCTGATTCTGGATCAGGAAAAGTCTATGGACGCTCTGCTCCATGCGCTCCTGCCTGATGACTCCAGGGTGGAAGAGGGGAAGGAGCATGCAGTAAAGAGGCAGTCTATGAACACGATTCCAGAATAGCAAGATGCTCCGGAATTTGACCTGGAGGAGCTGACTACAGTAGTCTATAAGATGAAGAATGGGAAAGCCCCAGGAATGGATGGAATAACAGCAGAGATTCTGAAGAGATGTTACTCACCTATAAAAGGAATGCTTTTGAATATCTGCAATGACTGCCTCTGAGCTGGGGTGTTTCCTTCCCCTTGGAAACTGGGATGCCTGAGGATCTTATGCAAAGAAAATAAAAGAGAATTGGATGACCCTAAGTACTACAGGCCTATGACACTGCTTCCAGTTCTGGGGAAGGTTTATGAGAAATTCATCAACCGAAGATTAATTATGGCACTGGAAGCAGAAGGAACTCTGAGTGAACACCAGTATGGTTTCAGAAGAGGTACAGGAACTGACTTTGCCCTTCATGACATGATGGAAAAGATCAGGGGTACCTCTACAAAGTATATTATGGCAATTTTCCTTGACATATCTGGAGCATTCGACAATGCCTGGTGGCCGGAGGTGATGAATCGGCTGAAGGACAAGAAATGCCCCAGAAACATCTACAGGATTATCCTAAATTTCTTTGATGGCAGATGGAGTATTTACTCCTCCAAAACAGTACAGGTAAAGAAGCTGTTAACGAAGGGATGTCCNATTTCTTTGATGGCAGATGGAGTATTTACTCCTCCAAAACAGTACAGGTAAAGAAGCTGTTAACGAAGGGATGTCCCCAGGGCTCGGTCTTAGGACCAATCCTATGGAAGATCCTATTTGATGGGTTTCTGGAGTTGGGTCTCCCATCCGGNCCCAGGGCTCGGTCTTAGGACCAATCCTATGGAAGATCCTATTTGATGGGTTTCTGGAGTTGGGTCTCCCATCCGGGTGCACGGTGTATGAATATGCGGACGATGGACTGATTTTGGTCTCAGGAAATTCAAGACTAGACCTTGAGACGAAAGCAAAAGATATGCTGGACAAGACCTGGAATTGGTCAAGAACTGTTAAGCTAAACTTCTCAATCGAGAAAACAAAAATAATGCTGGTTAAAGGGAAATTGAAAAGATATCCAACCATGCACTTCGAGGGGAGCCCCATCCAGTATATGAGTGAGTTCAGGTATCTCGGAGTCATTATGGATGAAAAGCTGAGCTTCTTAAAGCACATTGATATGTGTCGCGGAAGGCAGTCCTGGTGTTTCAAAGGCTGTGGAGAATAGGAAATACCAATTGAGGTCTCAACTACAGAACGTTGAGAGTGATTTACAGGGCAGTTTTAGAATCCATCGTAACATATGGGGCTGTTATGTGGCACCATAGGGCTGACCTTTCGTGGCATAAAAGGAAGCTTGTAAGTGCTCAAATAGTGGCACTGCTGATCGTCACCGGGGCATATAAGACTGTCTCTAATGAGTCACTCCCAGTAATAGTGGGTGTGTTACCAGTTGATTTGCTGGTGAGAAGAAGAGGGTTAACGGCGGAGAGAGTGCGAGTTGGGAGTCTGACAAAGGAAAGTAAAGATCTTATAAAAGAAGAAATTCTGAAGACATGGCAGGAAAGGTGGTCAAACTCATAGAAAGGCAGAATTACTAATGAGTTAATTCCAGATGTTAGACTTAGATCGCACTGTAAGTGGTTCAATGTGAACCACTACAGCATGCAACTAGTTACGGGCCATGGTAACTTCAAAGCAAAGTTGCACAGCTTCCGACTCGTGCAATCTACGTTGTGCGATGTGTGTGGTGTGGACGATACAGTCCATCACGTGATCACTGAATATTTAAAGACAGAGGATCTCAGAAATTGGCTAGAGGAGAAATCGCAAGAAATGGACATTCACTGGAGGCTTGAAGATGTTACGGCTAACAGAAATCTTCACAAGTTTTGGAATCAATTCGCTACCCGTATTGGCAAACGTTTGGAAGAGTTTTACATATGGTTCCAGCGAATTTCTGATGACCCATAAGGGGATATTCAGGTAAAGATCTAAATATTGATAAATCGGAATATCTCTGATTGGCGAGGAGGACAGTTTTTTAAAGAGAAAACCGGTAGAATANGTTCCAGCGAATTTCTGATGACCCATAAGGGGATATTCAGGTAAAGATCTAAATATTGATAAATCGGAATATCTCTGATTGGCGAGGACAGTTTTTTAAAGAGAAAAATGGTAGAATGGCGTGTATAGGAAGAAAGTAACGTGAATGACCAGAAGAAAGAAAAGGAAAAAGTGCAGCGCACTGTTTTACTCATCTGAGTATAGTTACAGTGCGGGAGGTTTGGAGGGTGCGCTGGCCTTCGGGCCTTAAAAACCTGTTGTTGTAGGTGGCTCCCTTTCCACGAGGAGTATATTTATTCGGACGTAAAAGGCTGACACTTCGTTGCAAGGCACTATCAGTGTACATATCGCTGTATAACAAAGAATCATGGTGAACATGTGATACTGTGGCCATTCACATACAAGGGGCGAGGTTCCTGAACCACACATGATACGACATCATCTACGGAAGCCTGGTGTCTCGGACTTCAGAACCAAAGGTCAGACCAGAGCAGCCACTCGTTCACGGGAAGTTCTCTCTCTCTCTCTCTTTTTCTATCTCTCTATCTTTCTATCTCTCTATGTTTCTATCTCTCTCTCTCTCTCTCTCGACTGGGCCATTCTGGATTCGGTATACAAACTCCCAGGGCGTGTCCACTAGACGTTACAAAAAAAAAACAAAGCTACAACGTGGAGGTTGTCACGTCGAGAAATAAAGTAGCGCGATGCCGGTGGCTGTTTTTCTTGTTTTTTTTTTTTCTCGCTTTTAATCATGTTTCGTGTTAAATAACATAAATTTTAAGCAAAATTAATTGCCCGAAATACGTTTAATCATTTGCATGCATTCATAAAAACCTTATAATGACAATCATAAATTGATGTTTTCGCGACACTTCAATAGTTTTATGATCCAGCGTACAGGTGCGCTGGGCATGATTGCACACACGGCGAGGGAGGAAAGGAACAGTAAAAATTAGAGAGAGACCAGCTAAGCTGCGAGAGCTTGTCCAGCGCTGTGCTCTCTCTCTCTCTCTATCTCTCTCTATCTCTCCCTCTCACACACATATAATATTATCTACGGCTTATTTTATTTATGTCCCATCTACCGTTCATCTTGTAAACACAACATTTATTCAATTTCTAGCAAATAAAAAGAATCTATATTACATAGTTGTTGAAGAGTCACTTGTCAAAATCGTAGTTTTATTAATTTTTAGCATACTTTCCGAAGGAAAGATAGGCTTATGGAATCACCCGAATGTCTGTCTGGAATGCGTGTCCCTCTAATAACTTTTAAACCCGACAACAGAATTTCACCAAACTAGGTACACATACAGTATTTAGTAGAGGAGCTAGGGGCTATTTGTAACAGGAGTAAGTAGTAACAGCTAAATTACTCGGCAGTTTTCAAAAATTATGTTTAGGATTAACACTCAACGTGACCCTTATTACGACCTCTATTGCGTAACCACAGTCAGTGTTGCTCGGGGCGGTGCAGCGAGCGGTAGTGAGCAGGTCCACCATTTTGACTAGGTAACGGAAAACAAATAATCTCGTAAACTTTGATTTTCGGTGTGATAATGGATATGTTTGAACTATGTGTTTACATTTTCATATCTTCAATATATTAACCTTTCAAATGTTACGAATATTCATTTTACAATCCCTTTTATATATATATATTTTAATAATAATATCTAAAATCGTCCTATAGGGCAATTTGTAACAATATCTCTGGGCATGTTGTAACGTGTTACAACGTGCCCCTTGTGGTTTTAATTCCTTTGGCTAGATTTTTTGCCTCAAATGTAAATATGAAAATTACTATATTTTCTTGTTTTAGAATGAGGAATTATAAACGAAGGTCCGAAAGACCAACAAAAAGTCAAGATGTATACGAGCAGGCTGCCAAAGAAGTCTTAGAAAATAAGACAAAGATTCGAAAAGTGACTCAGATATTCGATCTTTGCCAAGTGTCTTTGTATGTATATATTAAAAAGAAGAAAAACAATGAACCGCTTTCTGTTGGGTATGTCAAACCAAGACTAGTATTCACACCTGAAAAAGAAGAGTCAGTTGACCGGTGAGACATCTACTGAACCGATTCCAGGNTCGTTGCAAGGCACTATCAGTGTACATATCGCTGTATAACAAAGAATCATGGTGAACATGTGATACTGTGGCCATTTACATACAAGGGGCGAGGTTCCTGAACCACACATGATACGACATCATCTACGGAAGCCTGGTGTCTCGGACTTCAGAACCAAAGGTCAGACCAGAGCAGCCACTCGTTCACGGGAAGTTCTCTCTCTCTCTCTCTTTTTCTATCTCTCTATCTTTCTATCTCTCTATGTTTCTATCTCTCTCTCTCTCTCTCTCGACTGGGCCATTCTGGATTCGGTATACAAACTCCCAGGGCGTGTCCACTAGACGTTACAAAAAAAAAACAAAGCTACAACGTGGAGGTTGTCACGTCGAGAAATAAAGTAGCGCGATGCCGGTGGCTGTTTTTCTTGTTTTTTTTTTTTCTCGCTTTGAATCATGTTTCGTGTTAAATAACATAAATTTTAAGCAAAATTAATTGCCCGAAATACGTTTAATCATTTGCATGCATTCATAAAAACCTTATAATGACAATCATAAATTGATGTTTTCGCGACACTTCAATAGTTTTATGATCCAGCGTACAGGTGCGCTGGGCATGATTGCACACACGGCGAGGGAGGAAAGGAACAGTAAAAATTAGAGAGAGACCAGCTAAGCTGCGAGAGCTTGTCCAGCGCTGTGCTCTCTCTCTCTCTCTATCTCTCTCTATCTCTCCCTCTCACACACATATAATATTATCTACGGCTTATTTTATTTATGTCCCATCTACCGTTCATCTTGTAAACACAACATTTATTCAATTTCTAGCAAATAAAAAGAATCTATATTACATAGTTGTTGAAGAGTCACTTGTCAAAATCGTAGTTTTATTAATTTTTAGCATACTTTCCGAAGGAAAGATAGGCTTATGGAATCACCCGAATGTCTGTCTGGAATGCGTGTCCCTCTAATAACTTTTAAACCCGACAACAGAATTTCACCAAACTAGGTACACATACAGTATTTAGTAGAGGAGCTAGGGGCTATTTGTAACAGGAGTAAGTAGTAACAGCTAAATTACTCGGCAGTTTTCAAAAATTATGTTTAGGATTAACACTCAACGTGACCCTTATTACGACCTCTATTGCGTAACCACAGTCAGTGTTGCTCGGGGCGGTGCAGCGAGCGGTAGTGAGCAGGTCCACCATTTTGACTAGGTAACGGAAAACAAATAATCTCGTAAACTTTGATTTTAGGTGTGATAATGGATATGTTTGAACTATGTGTTTACATTTTCATATCTTCAATATATTAACCTTTCAAATGTTACGAATATTCATTTTACAATCCCTTTTATATATATATATTTTAATAATAATATCTAAAATCGTCCTATAGGGCAATTTGTAACAATATCTCTGGGCATGTTGTAACGTGTTACAACGTGCCCCTTGTGGTTTTAATTCCTTTGGCTAGATTTTTTGCCTCAAATGTAAATATGAAAATTACTATATTTTCTTGTTTTAGAATGAGGAATTATAAACGAAGGTCCGAAAGACCAACAAAAAGTCAAGATGTATACGAGCAGGCTGCCAAAGAAGTCTTAGAAAATAAGACAAAGATTCGAAAAGTGACTCAGATATTCGATCTTTGCCAAGTGTATTTGTATGTATATATTAAAAAGAAGAAAAACAATGAACCTCTTTCTGTTGGGTATGTTAAACCAAGACTAGTATTCACACCTGAAAAAGAAGAGTCAGTTGACCGGTGAGACATCTACTGAACCGATTCCAGGACAGTCAGGTATTCAAAACATAGCAATAGATTTCTCACCCTCAAAAATACGAACTCTTCCTAAAGTTCCTCCTCGAAAACAATGCAATAGAGGTGGACGCAAGCGAAAATCTGCTGTTTTGACTGACACACCTGAAGAAAAGCCTAAGAGAGAGAATTTGAAGAGAAGATAAACCAAATACAAAAACAAGAAGAAAAAGTCAAAGGGAAAGGAAAAGGAAAGGGAAAGGGAAAAGCAAAACCTGAAGGAACAGGAAAAGAAAATGAAAAAATAAGAAATATAAAATAAAAAATTACCCAATGAGTCAGATTCTGAAATCGAAGAGTGGTGTTGTTTGGTTTGTGGAGAAGAATACAGCAGATCTATTAAAGAAGATTGGTTAGAATGTTTGATTTGCAAATTGTGAGCATATGTTAAATGCGTGAGAGGCNAAAAACAAAAACAAGAAGAAAAAGTCAAAGGGAAAGGAAAAGGAAAGGGAAAGGGAAAAGCAAAACCTGAAGGAACGGGAAAAGAAAATGAAAAAATAAGAAATATAAAAAAAAAAATTACCCAATGATTCAGATTCTGAAATCGAAGAGTGGTGTTGTTTGGTTTGTGGAGAAGAATAGAGCAGATCTATTAAAGAAGATTGGTTAGAATGTTTGATTTGCAAATTGTGAGCATATGTTAAATGCGTGAGAGGCGACACTGTTCCTTACGTTTGTGTTAACTGTGATTCTGAAGACTGACGTTTTATTCATATTTTAAGTATTATTAGAAGCTACAGATAGATGTTAAATAGGACTGCAAAAAGTGCCATGTTAATTGTGATAAAACTATTAAGCATTAGAAACTATAAGATATTAAATAAGTTAAAAAGTAACATTTTGATTGTTTTAAAGGTTTCGTAAAGCATTAGTGATTTATTTTGCAAAAGTGCCATGTTAAGATTGATAATTTTGAAAGTTTAATATAATAGAAGATACAAACATATTATGATAGAAATCTGTTAATAAGAAGCATATTGATTGTAAAGCATTATAGATTTATTATAAAGCAAAACGTGCTATGTTAGTTTCGATAATGTTGAAAGTTTATTATGATAAGTAATCTTAATGTTGAAAAACAAAAAGAGGTTTACTTAACTAGCTTATACGTTATAAAATAAGTCATACCAAATGTCCAAAAGGTAATTTTGAGTTTTATATCAAATACAACAAAAATATGTTCAATTATTATTGTTTATTTTTTGGTGTTACTGCCTAACCATGCCTGTTACAACTTACCCCTAACACGGGGCAAATTGTAGCCGCTGACTCGTTTTTGAAAAATATATCTTGCGCCAAATTGAACCAACTTTTTGATTATTTTACAGTTGCATATGATAAACAAATATATAATCTACACATANTGAACCAACTTTTTGATTATTTTACAGTTGCATATGATAAACAAATATATAATCTACACATACACTTTGGTATAATCAAGAAATAGTTAAAACATTTCAAAATATCAGCATTTTCCCACAAAATGTTATAACCAGCCCCCAGATCCCCTAACGACATTGAACTTTTATAATTTTCGATCACACTAAGTACTTATTTTCAAAATGGTGACAAAAATTTTAAATGTAGGGCATTATGCTATAACTCGGGCACCATTTAACCTTTAACTGATTTAAACCAAATTTGTTACTTTGATAATGCTTTATAAAAGCATTTAATTTAGAAAGCAATAATGTTATTAGTAAGTATTTTGGAAGAAAGTGCAAATTGAAGAAATCAAGATTTTCCGTTATATCTCGGGAACTATTTCACACATTTAAACAAAATTTGGTACATTGNGCAAATTGAAGAAATCAAGATTTTCCGTTATATCTCGGGAACTATTTCACACATTTAAACAAAATTTGGTACATTGACAAGCATGGTGTAAACATTGCATTTAGAAATGTATAATGCTATTAATCGGTCATTTTGGAAGATAGTGCAACACGAAAAATTAAGTTTTTCCGTTATATCTCTGTAACTACACAACCGATTCCTACCAATTTAACATACAACTAATACTATTGTAGTCAAATTCATATATGCAATTTAAATGGNCTACACAACCGATTCCTACCAATTTAACATACAACTAATACTATTGTAGTCAAATTCATATATGCAATTTAAATGGGTAAGGCATATATATTCAAGATTGCAGCTACATAGATATTTTAGGTTCAATTGCAAAAGACTCACACAATTGTTTTCAAAATAATGTTGCTGTAATTATTTGAAGTTGGTAAACCCAGTCAACTATAACTTTAGACTGATTACTACCCAAGATGATGCTCTGAATCCTACCCTTGCTGTACAGTTGGTTGCACTCCAGCTTATGGTATTAGGCGTTCCGTGTTCGAGTCCCAGTTAAGGCACGTGTGAATTTGTAGTTTCACTAGTAATGTATTTTTTTTCTGGTTGCACCTCTAATGATATCGCAATAAACGAGATCATCTAACCTTTTAAGAACATCATTAAAATTATTTGCATCATGTAGAGGAAAGAAGGCTCATTAGTTATACCGGTAACTTCTTGTTTCAGTACCAAATAAATAAAACCATTAACAAAAAGAAATAAGGAATACTGAAATGCAATGATTTAATTATTTTTAAACGGTATCTCGTGACAAATTAAAAATATGAAATACGTTTATTTACATCCAAAAATTTAAAAATAATATACGACACATTTTCTTTGTAGCTACATAGGTGTTTTAAGGCTGCTTATTGCAGTCTTTGAGCAAATTTAACGCATTTCTACATGTTAGTTTTTTTATTATTTGTGTGTTACAAAGAGAGCAAATTGTGATTTTGTAACGGGATTGTGTAATATTATTAAATCTCTTTTTTTTTTACTAGAAATGACAATACGTGTAACGTCTACAATCATAAAAAGGACTTGAAAACATATAAAACAATGAATTTTTTATTTTTTTTATACTATCCAATGTCTTTAAAGACCTGGCATCTTCAATTTATCAGATTTTCGTCGTAAGCAAGTCACGTTACAGAAGATTTCTAGAATTTTTTTCACCANCCTGGCATCTTCAATTTATCAGATTTTCGTCGTAAGCAAGTCACGTTACAGAAGATTTCTAGAATTTTTTTCACCAGACAAATTATAAATCATGGTTTTTCAATTTTTATCTAATTGTCACAGCTTCGCTGCTTTTATCAATTTTTAACTGGTAACAGCTAAGATGAGGTAAGTGATTATTTCTTGCAGGTGACAACATGAACAATACTAGCAAACGTAATCAGCAAAGTTGTCACTTATTAAGTCAGTAAAATTGTTTCACTGAAACAAACAGTGGTTTTACACCGATTATAAGTTCAGCTATTTTCACTGATTCTAGTAGTCGCATTTGACTTCGAATCAGTGGTTTTCCACGGTTTCGAATTTAGAGTGTAAGATGTAACTCTCAAATTGACCATGCCGCTGTATACGCGTAGTCTACACGAATGACAAAGTTTTATTTCCATAGCAGATTTCCTACATTTGTTCAGGAAAGAGTCGAATGCGTAGTGAAGTTCCCAAATTTGTATATAGTCTATTCACGATAAAGTGAGCACTTTTTTAAGGTTCTCCTAGTAGACATAATAACCAGAAATGTACATTTTATTGTGGCCTCAGACGTTATCTTTTGAGAGATATAAGATATTTTTATTAGTTACATAGCAATTTTTACGTTAACAATTGGAGAAATGAAAAAAATAAGCTGAAAGTAACTTTTAAGCACGGCCTTAAAAAGTGTTCACTCTACTGTGAACAGTCTATGTTCTGATGTATGACAAGTTTCCCATACTGCGTTTAGGTTGAAAACTGCTATTAAAATTTCAGAAGTGCATTGAAAAAAAATTTACAGTGAGGTGGCTTAGTGAAAAAAAAACACTGGACTTGCATCCAGGAGCAACCTGTTGTCGATTCCCGATCCCGCTGAGAGCTGTCTTTATTCCAGTATTCCATTACTTCCCACAGTCACTATCATAGACTAAAGTCTATGTTCACTACAGGCGAATTCTGGGANCATTCCAGTATTCCATTACTTCCCACAGTCACTATCATAGACTAAAGTCTATGTTCACTACAGGCGAATTCTGGGATAGTTCCTTGCTACAGGTCATGCTGGATTCCTTCCCCGTTCCTGCTTCTCTGAGCAGCTTGGTCCGTCTCTGATGACATCGCTGTCGACGGGACGTCGAGCCGTACGTCTACTCAGGTTAGAAAGAAATCTAAATTTCTTATGGGAGAATTTGGCATACAGAAAAATGGTTTTGTTAAATAAAACGAAGTTTGTTTGGTGCAATCAAACTAATTGTTTGTATAGGGCAATAAAATTTTCATTTTGAAACCAAATCATTAAGTGGTTTTTATTTGGTTGGCGCAAAAGTAAAAGATTTAGTTGGTGCAACTGAACATTTGTATGAACGTAAACGAACAGTAGCGTTTTNTTGGTTGGCGCAAAAGTAAAAGATTTAGTTGGTGCAACTGAACATTTGTATGAACGTAAACGAACAGTAGCGTTTTCATTTCATCAATAACCCGTTCGGTCGCGCATTAATTTGGGAGCAGACGTGTTACAATCGTGTAATTAATTGCTGTTCAATGTACTTGTGTCCAGTGTGCTACAGTGAAAAACGCGTTGCNTGACGTGTTACAATCGTGTAATTAATTGCTGTTCAATGTACTTGTGTCCAGTGTGCTACAGTGAAAAACGCGTTGCGTGCTCAAAAACATTACCACCAGCCATTCAATAAACGAGAGGTGTGGTAACGTTCACAAATAAGATTATCCGCCGAGGAGACACTCGAGGCATTGGGCACTTATTCCTTGCTGTGCAAAGTGCTAACCGTAAATATCATGCATGTGAAACATGTCCACTATCGTGAACACGGTGACTGAATGGATTGAAATAACTACGAGACTGGCAGAGATTCGAACCCGAAATATTTGTGGCCGAAATCTCTTCCAGTACCAAGATGGTAATTGTTGTTTTTGTTGGGATCACTTGTGCCAGTATTTCGTTTTACTAAATACAATAACAACACCGCTATATANGGTAATTGTTGTTTTTGTTGGGATCACTTGTGCCAGTATTTCGTTTTACTAAATACAATAACAACACCGCTATATAACAGGTAAACTGTGTTTTGCTCTGTGCTATACCTAATCGTTTGCTAGTTTACACGTCGACCACTTAAATGTAGTAGTGCATTTGACGTCACACCACGTGTGTAATTAATGCCTCGCTGTTCTCTTGTGCGAATGGCTGCAGTACATTCTGTTTCTCTCGGCTCCACTCTGGTTAATGTTTCCTCCTGGCCCTTCTCCAAGCTCTCTATCACTATCATGAACAGTCTCACACGAAATTCTACTCGATGCACGTCGGCACCTAACATTACGGCGGAGGGAAGACGATTATCACTTCATATAAGGCTTACAAGGCTAAACAACCGGAAGTTGCTCAGATAACCGCATCGAAAGATAAGACATCTGATAAAACTCTCCAATATCTGTGTCTTCTTATTCTGCATAGGTTATATGCATAATGCCTTAATCAGATCGTGCACATGCTAAGCTGGTGCTAAAAAGAAATAGTTTGAATCATAGATTAACACAATATTAATATCAGTATATTAACAACATGTTCTTAATTAATGGTATAAAAATTTCCTAAGAGATGATCCTACGAAATAAAAGATAACTAACGAAAAATGTGTGTTGCGAAAGAGGTGAGGGGGAGGAAGAAATAAACTACTGCAACTAACTATAACAATTCAAAAAAGTAAATGTAAACAAACAATTAGATAAACCATATTTTTATTACTATAAACGTACTTGTAAAATTGTAGTGTGTACTAAATATATGTAGATGGTGTGTCGTAACAACCAGATAGTAGTTCTTCTCAAGAAAGAAATTATTTTATTTGGTTCAAGGAATGAATACAAATATAGGACAAATCTCAGCCGCAAAGTGTGCTGCTATTCAAAAGAGGCCGCTTTTAAGCTAGTACTAACTTGAGAAATTATAATATTAATTCGTTTGTAAGAGTTTGTATTTTGTCCGAATAATGATACAGATGTGCCCATGCAAAAATATTAACTTTTAACTTTATTGTGTAACTATTATTCCCGCCCTTCAGTGGCGTTTAAACGCGCAAACTGTACAACTACATTTGAGTATGTTTGGCATTACACTTTCGTTAATACGTTCATTTTTGTAAAAAAAAAAAAAAAAAAAAATATATTCCCTCTAGTGCGAGAAACATGTTTTTTTACGTAAGTTCTAACTCAATAGAAATAGAAATATTGTACACACAATTACATTCGGTTTTAGAAAATCGCAATTACTTCATTTCTGTACACACAAAATAAAGAAAATCCTGTGCACATGCAACACCAACGAAAATATTTATTTGCCTAACTATTAGCACTGACCACCCCACTATGAGTATAATGAATTTTAACCATTCATAAAAATGATGGTTAGATTTAGATTTCTGTTATTGGGGTTTAAAGTTTAGTGAGCGTGTTCTGTGACGTGAAAGCACAGCTGTCTTACATTCGAAAGATGGTAGGAAAAAATCTCAAGATTCCAGTGGAGGTGGTTATTTTACCAAGTTATTTGCAAAGCCATTTTAAGAAACTGCCGGTACAGTTACTTTGCAATGGATTTTTTTTTAATGTAGTTTCTAAGCAAGCACACAATTATTTTGTAACAACCTATGTTATGATTGTTAACGATTACAGAATAAGCACAGTAAAACAATTAATTGGCGTCCACCACAGTAAATATTTGCCTGGGCGAATTTCAATAAAATATTTTCAAGCTGCCACTTTTCTTTTTGCTTTAGGCCTATATTTAACAGTCCACGTGTTGCATTAAGTCTCTTATCAGAACGCGAATAATTATTACGTACGGCGTAATTTTTAGCCTGTTATCCGAAGGAAAGATAGGCTTAGACAATCATCTGATATTCTGTATAGCATTTATGCCCCCCTCCTCGACTAAATAAATTTTAAACCCGACAACCAAATTTTACCAAACTGGGTCCACATATAGTATTTAGTAAGAGCATCAGACTTTTATAGTTATCGATCTCGCTGGTAACTTATTTTCAAAATGGCGACATTTTTGCATTGTTGGCCATTATGTTATATCTCGGCAACACATTATCCTATTATAACCAAATTTAGACCATTTACAGTGTATTATGTGAGCAGTGCATTTATAAAGCGACAGTGTCATTAATCCGCCATTTTGGAATATAGTTTAAATTGTTTTTTTTTTTTTTTTGCTTTTACATAATATCTCGGAAACCATTAAACTGATTAAAACCAATTTTGGTACGTTAACAGTTCATGATGTACACATTGAATAGTGGTAATGTAATTAACCGGCCATTTTGTAAGGTAGTGCCACATGCATTAGTCAAGTTTTTCATATCTCGGGAAAAATCAACCAATTCCTTCCAAATTTGACAAACAAGTATATAAATTGGTAGGCTATGTTTCACGAGGACCAGGCGCTTATTTTCAAAATATCGCTCATATAAAAATTTTAGCATAGCATGCTATATCTACATAACAATGTAACCCATTTCAACCAAATTTTGTATGCTGACAGTATATATGCAAGCATCAAATTATCGAATGCATAAACTCATTTTTTCGCCATTTTGGAAGATAACACAACAATATAAAATTAAGTTTTTCGTGTTCCATTTCAGGAAACTGTTTACTGATACCCACCAAATTCAGGTGACAAGTTATGCTTTTATATTCCAGTTTATATGACTTAAGGAGGTAGTAACGAATATTCAAAATAACATAAATGTTACAATTTTATGTCAGTATGTCACATGTCCCAAACAATTTCAACGTACTTAATATTTAGCAGTATCTATAACAAACATACAATGTGCCAATAANATGTCACATGTCCCAAACAATTTCAACGTACTTAATATTTAGCAGTATCTATAACAAACATACAATGTGCCAATAAATCTCCGTTTTGTTCTCCAGTAATAAAGATACCACCACGTGAGAAAATTGACCTTTTTTGTCATATGTCCTAAACCAATCAAACCGAGGCCATGTTTAAATTGTGTCTGGCTTTATTTACAGTATGGCTGCAATATAAATAACTTAGGAAAGTTTACCATATCTATTAAATAATTCGACGTATTTCAGTATCTATTTGAAGCATCAGATATACAGAACCTGTTTTAAAATGTTTTGTACGATAGCGCCAAATGAGATAGGATGCTCCGAATCCTACCTCCATGATGTAGTTGGTTGCATGCCAGCGTACTGTACGAGGTGTTCTGTTTTAGATTCCTAGGCAAGGCACGTGTGTATTTGTAATTGCCTCGCTTGTATTGCATTTGTTTATGGTCGCATCTCTAATGATATCGATGTTAACGAGACGTCACGACACACCTACCGTAAAACTTATTACTAATCTCATCAAAACTATTTGCATCCATGTAAAGGAAAGTAGGTTCATTAGTTACATTGATAACTTCATTTTTTATTTGAACTCAGTTGCGTCCCTGCAGGGCCAGGCCGCTATTTAACGGCCGACTCACGACTGGCACGAACCTGGGGAACGCGGGTGTCTAATTGAAACAAAGTATTGCGATAACCATTTCCCCAAAGGAAGTTACGAGACTTCTATTACATTTTCACGTTGCTAGCACCTGTCGCCCGCCATACCCGGNCGTCCCTGCAGGGCCAGGCCGCTATTTAACGGCCGACTCACGACTGGCACGGACCTGGGGAACGCGGGTGTCTAATTGAAACAAAGTATTGCGATAACCATTTCCCCAAAGGAAGTTACGAGACGTCTATTACATTTTCACGTTGCTAGCACCTGTCGCCCGCCATACCCGGCGCTCCAGGCGACGGTCCTGCAGAGTTTGACTGCCGACGACACGACTGCCTCGTAGCAATCCCTCACATAGAACCAGCCCGAGCTGATACAGCCAGCTATAAATAACCTTTGAAAGCAGTGCACCGATCGGTAAAGAATTAACCTACAAGCTTGACCATGGTAGGAAATTCTACAGAAATCTTGTACTAGCCACTGCCTCAAAATAAATTACAAACCGGTATTTCTAATTCCTAACAAAACAATATATTCACTAAAAATATCATGCAGTCAATATTTCATTCGAAAATTAAAAATTTATAAATGTTACATAGCCATGTCAAAGCATTTTACTCGCACAGATTTTCCAATCAAAATTAAGAGGAATAAGCACGCATAGGAGCACAACAAGCCGAGGTTGCGCTGTTTAGGTCAAATTAAAAGATGACTCGAGAATCCAGATGACAAGAAAGCCACTGGACTCCTGCTCGCGAGGGCTGCCCTACAATTCTGGCCGCTTTATTTCTGACTAGGGGCCACGGTGATGTAGTTGTAGTGGTAAACACCGCTCGCCTCCCANTTGCGAGGGCTGCCCTACAATTCTGGCCGCTTTATTTCTGACTAGGGGCCACGGTGATGTAGTTGTAGTGGTAAACACCGCTCGCCTCCCACCTAAGCGAACCGGGTTTGTTTCCAGGCGGGGTCGCTCTCGGATTTTCGCACGTGGGAATCGTNTGCTCGCCTCCCACCTAAGCGAACCGGGTTTGTTTCCAGGCGGGGTCGCTCTCGGATTTTCGCACGTGGGAATCGTCCCGGATGACGACGCTGGTTGGCGGATTTTCTCGGGGATCTCCCATTTCCCGCGCCCCTTCATTCCGGCGCTGCTCCTTAATTCCATCACCCTCATCGGCTCTCAAGACCTCGCTGTTAAGAGCCGCCCAAATATCTTCACTCACGCGCTCACTGTACTATGTTACCTGGTTATCAAATGACTGAGGCTCGAGTGTACATTCGTCTGTGGAGTTTAGCTGCATGACAGTGAACCAACGAACTTTTTCTAGGCCCTTTCTGCAGCTATGTATCTAGTTGATAACAGTACACGTAAAAAATTGTGTGCTTGATTTTTATGATCAAAACCATAATTATTTGTTGAGTAACCAAAATTACAGCTTTTTTCTTTGACTGCAGTACGTTATGTAACCAAACTGATTTAGAAAATTTGGCTACACGACAGCGTTGATCTTTTTCACTTCTACGAACAACCCTTTTGGCGTGACTTGCACTGTATGTATATATCTGTAATACAACCTACGCACGCCGTCAGTGTAAGATACACCCCTGCAAAATGAGTTCCTTGCGGGCTGCATATCCAAGCGAGCATCGGAACTGAGTTTGTGNCAGTGTAAGATACACCCCTGCAAAATGAGTTCCTTGCGGGCTGCATATCCAAGCGAGCATCGGAACTGAGTTTGTGCAACATCTCTCAACATTTTTGCCTAGAACATCCGCATTTCATATGAACGCGTTAGGTCCTTATTACGTTCCTGGCGGCGGCTGTTCAACGATGCCGAACCATTTCTAGCGTACTGACCCATATCGTACGAGATCATATTCCTGGCTGTCCTAAGCAAAAGGTCTAATTTGTTAAGAAATATTAAATTTTAAATATCCACACAATCCAAAGACCTTAATAAAATATAAGAACTGAAATCTAGGGTCTACTCAAGGGCTAGTGTTCGTCACACGTTGATACATCACCCTTTCACTCCAGACTCCCTAACCCAAAATGTAAATTACATTATTTTAAGTATAATAGAAGTAATCGGTATTATGTACGCTGGAAGTGGTCAAAATTAACTAAACAATATATATTAAGAATAATATTTTGTTTTAATCAATTGATAGAAAGAACATTAAAACGTGGATGGTTAAGACTGCTTGCTGGTTGAACCGATATAAAAGAAAAGTTACATTTAAGAGCAAAAATGGAGTAATTTTGTAGCCTACTTTATAAAAATTGTTTGATAACTAGAATATCTTATGACTCTAAATTCTGTGGCCTTTTCTTCAAAATCTACCAAATGTATTTACTTCCTACTAAGAAATTTACTGAAAAAAGATCAATTTTTATTATTTACNGAACTGAAATCTAGGGTCTACTCAAGGGCTAGTGTTCGTCACACGTTGATACATCACCCTTTCACTCCAGACTCCCAAACCCAAAATGTAAATTACATTATTTTAAGTATAGTAGAAGTAATCGGTATTATGTACGCTGGAAGTGGTCAAAATTAACTAAACAATATATATTAAGAATAATATTTTGTTTTAATCAATTGATAGAAAGAACATTAAAACGTGGATGGTTAAGACTGCGTGCTGGTTGAACCGATATAAAAGAAAAGTTACATTTAAGAGCAAAAATGGAGTAATTTTGTAGCCTACTTTATAAAAATTGTTTGATAACTAGAATATCTTATGACTCTAAATTCTGTGGCCTGTTCTTCAAAATCTACCAAATGTATTTACTTCCTACTAAGAAATTTACTGAAAAAAGATCAATTTTTATTATTTACNTTTCTTCAAAATCTACCAAATGTATTTACTTCCTACTAAGAAATTTACTGAAAAAAGATCAATTTTTATTATTTACGAAGCTTTCTTAATTTATATAATAGTAATTAGAATAATTTATCCACTTTTTATTAAGTGTTGCAATACAGTATTTTCACCCTTGTTTGTATGAAGTTTGGTTTCAATTTGTTATTTAACTATGCACGCTTTCATAAGTAAACATAATAAATTCAATTACCTATAAAAATGAAATATTTAGCACTAACTTGTGGAATATTAACAGCATAAAAACATCCAGATGACAGAAAAGTTTCATATTTTGGCTATACACAAGGTTGATGTGTGCAATGTAATTTTTTTTTATGAGTTTTCAAAATACCGAATAAGATGTATATTTAACCATTGACAGGCACTGGCAGATTATTTAAACACTAAGTGATACAGTCCGCTATGTCTCACAAAATATGTATAGACACAAAAATTACACGTAAAAATTAGTTTAAGTTTTTGGTTCTGTACAATATTTACATGAAATATTTATTGGTGATTAGAGCCATATATCCATTTACGGTAACACGTTTTTTAACCATCCGTCCTTAATCTATGTGTATAAAACTGTGCTCTTGGTTTAAATTAATGGTGTACAAAATCTGTTGACAGATTATAGCACTTTACATATGAACAAAATTGTCAAGTTCACGATATTTCTCAGAAAATAGTGACTGGAATAAATATACACCGTAAAATTTTTCAGTTTTCGGTTCAACGCAAGATTAGCATAGACCATTCTCTAATAATTTGATCCATATACCAGGTTTCGGCAAAATGTATTTTTTTATTTTGCTGAACGTATGTTTTTTTTNTTCTCTAATAATTTGATCCATATACCAGGTTTCGGCAAAATGTATTTTTTTATTTTGCTGAACGTATGTTTTTTTTTTATCTTTTTAGGAAAATTATTTATTTTCCTTAAAACTTGTTGACGAAAACTATAACTTCAATTTGACCCCAAGCAACACATTCCGCAGTGAGCAAAACATACATATTATATAAATTAACCATAGACTCGAACAAAATGTTGTGTCTTTTTTGATAGTTTATATTATTAAGACTGAAATATGTTTTGGCTGTATTAAACTGAGCTAGATTAAATTTTTCTCGCTTGTAAAACGTTACAAATGAAAGATTTTGATTAATATGATTATTTAACCACCTTCTTCTATTAAGTTAATTTGAAGAGCAAAAAATACCATTTCTGGTTTTTTTTTTACCGTATAGTAATACTTAAGAAAAATAGGCCTATATTAGGTGATTTTCGAGGTTCGAAAGCGTACTGAAGAGTCTGAAGTACAGTGCTTTGCGCTACACTGCTAGTCATCGAACACCTGGGTTTAATTGTCTGAAAATAATGACAGTAGAGAAAGTAGGCCAATTAGCTATATAAATAATAGCTTTCTGGTAGTTCATGCCATCCATTTATCACCCTAGTTAGCTTGAGCAGCTATGTTCATAGGAAACGTCGATTAAGTGCCAGCTAATATAAAACTCCAGTGGCAACGTGTCTGTTTGCAGAAATTACTTCGGGGGAAAACGCAGTTTTAGTAGTTTACCACTCATACTACTCTCTCCTGGAGGCAAACACTTATGAGAAAACTTTTATTTGTGCTTGTGTTTGTTCAAACATAAAAATCGACTCTTTTTGAAACTGACTGAATTTAAATTGGTGCAGTATAACTTTGTAATTTATATTTTGCCCAAAATTTTGTATTTTTATCTCAAATTTGTTTGGAAATAAAAGCACTTAATTTAATGCAATATTGAATAGCCTAATATTAAATAAATATATGCGCTGGACAAAGTAATTACACAAAATTAGTTTGGTGCAGTTTTTAACGGTAGTGCTAAAATTGACAAGTTTTAATGTGAAATTAAATTCATTGGCGCCATGCTCGGAATTTTACTACTCACTTAATTTCCGAAATATTGCTTATTTGTTAACGCCTGCATTATGTGAGCAATCATTCATCGCATTGAATGTGGCAGAATTTATTGAGTTTTAAGTAGTAATATTTATGTGGGATATTTTACTCTTAACATAATCCGTAACAATATTATTTTGCCAAAAATGTCAATGTATGGAGTACGCATATAACTGCAAATACCATTCATACTTCACGAGTTTTAGTTAGGTATATTCGTATAAGACGGTTTACAGCATTTTTAGAAAAACTTATATTGCCGTATCAATAACTTAACATTAAAGTTGAAATAGGCACATTTCCCGATAATCTAAAAAAACACCATTTTAAGTTTTCTTTTAAAGTCTCATTCGATACTATTGGATGTCATTCCAGCTAGCGATCGATTCAGTACAAAAGTTTGCAATCGATAGCCTGAACCAACTACGTTTTTATTACCTTACACATGAATCTTACACAATTATTTCCGGTTTACCCCAAGCGTTAGATTATTTTGCCATTTCAAACACAGGAAATTTTTCTAACAAACTGTTTCGTCAGGCGCAGCATTTTAGGCGGATTTGTGGCCCGATTTTAGGCTAGTTTTGCTGTTAATCAGCATCCGTATCTCCATTTCTGAGGAATCTCTTTACCGGAACACATCTACCTTTTTAATATTTACGTTTAATTAATAAACAACATGCTGTTTTCTTTCGTTAACAGTAGAACACAGTATCATATGTTGCCGACTGAATGACCTGATATTGATAACAGAAACTCAAATTTGTCAAGCCTGAAAAATATTTCGAGCCGATCTTGAGCCGCAAGCAGGTGTTTGGTTCTAGCTCGATTTTCTAGTAGGCCTACTTGCAGACCTCTACATGACATATTTGTAAGGAAATCTTGTTTTACACATTATTTAGAAAGGTGAAATACATATACAGCACGAGTATTATAAAAAAATATATATTAAGATTATGAATTTTAAGCCGGTAATAAAACTCATATTACGAAGAAATAGTTCGGGAAACAAAATTAGTCCTTAAAATTTTTATTTTAAAGTCGTATTTTGTGGAGTTACGGTGTTTTGTGTTATTCTTCACTCAAAATACCTTTTTAACATAACTAGTTACAGTGGACTTTGTTAGGTTCTATTTACAGGTGCTTAGGCAAGACATACGTTATTTTGTGTCACTGAAGTCGCAAACTGTATTGTAATTAAACGAATAACTAATTTAAGTGTATTTTATAACTGAATTCATCTTAACGTTCTGTAATAACTACGCTAAGTATTGCAGCAGAAACCAACACAAGTCGAGGTATCCTTAAAATTAGAGTTTTATCGCGTTTTAATATATTCGTTATTATTTTGTTTTGTCGAGATTAATACCTTAAAAATCGGTAGCAATCTATATATTTTTTTGTGGGAGTTCACCCTGCTAATATATATTTTTTCGGTCTACCCACAATTATTTTGAAGTGACTACTGTCAATTTGTTAGTGTTTATTCCGTATTGACTTTTAAAAAGTTTTTGTGGTCATTACAATAGTTTCACGCTCATCAGAAAAAAAATGTATTGCAAAGTGAATTCCCATTATTTCTTTCAGTGTGTTATTTCGTGTAGCTCTGAAGTTTAGTCCCTGACAAATTTATTTATTTTTACAGATTTTTGATATCATTTTTGTGCAAAATTTATAAGACTTGTTAGCGAACACTACAGAACGTGATATTTCAAAGGAAATCCTTTTATACGTAAAGCATATCCACGTGCAGGAAAAAATTACCTTTCAAATAACTGACAAACAGGCACAACCAAGGGATTTTGTAGATTTTTTTACTTTAAAAAATACAAGTTATTTAATCACTCTATCTGAACGAAGGCATATTTACTGTTAGGCACGTGAATGCTTTATGAAGTTACAGTTTTCAAATAAAGTCGTTTACCTAGTTACAGCGAAGCTCGTGTCTTCAGTGTTTTGAATTTTCTTTTAATCCATAGCGGCCAAATAGTAGTGGGCAGCTTAACACGCGGATCTGGAAATAACGCCATCATTACTGGAGTTTGCTAAGTCAGGCATTTGCAAGTTTTCGTGTTTTATTATAGTGACCAGTATAACACAAATTGAGATGTGCGGAGAATGTATTGCGACTAAGTCAGGAAAGACTAATGTAGCCGGTAGCCTGCAGTACGACACAGCGCCATATGTGACTGTCTTATCTGGCTGGAATATATATATATATATATATATATATATATATATATCACAGTAATATACGCCTGAGTGTGCTGCCTCCGTAAATTAAAGCGGAATTCACTTATTTTCGTTTATAACAACTGAATATCCTACACGTTTATTGATTGTTTCTTATTTAAATTCAGTAGGTATAAAGATGTTTTTGTGATACCATAAATATATTGTGACATTATTTAATTATTTACGTATCATAATAAAGAGTATCTTATCGCTGCAAAAGTAATTTACTGCATACATGTCAGACGTTTTCTTTTTCACTGGCTATACTTTAAAGTGTATGAAAAGATATTGCAATGTGCGAATTCCTGAAACTTACAGCATCTCAGAACAGAATTTAAGCTACGTAATATATTACGACGGGTTTTTTCTGTTGACTGTCTCTATTGGCAAAACCCTCACATAGAATATTAGTTCATACAATGCATAGTTTTCGGATAACGAATTGTTGACCGTTTTTCGAATAATAACGTATATAAACCACCAAATTAGTACATATGCAAAAAAAATGGTTTTAACATTTTGAATTTTTTTTGTAGAACTTTATAACAATTATTTATTATTTGGTCTTAATTTGAACAATTTTTTTCTTAGATGCTTTTCTTACGTTATTTTATTTTTTCCCCCTTCAAGGTAGTACGCTAATTGCAAAATGTAGAGTGTAAATAGAAATATTATATTAATTTTAAGACAATTAATTTGGCATATTTATTGACATAATGGTTTATATCTCTAATTTTTCGTAAAATTTAAGCGATTTTTTAATCGAAAATTATAGACTGTATCAACTATTGCTGTATGTGATCCGTGTCTCTTGTATTCCATAAGGAGTTATTTTATATTATGGCAAGCAGTTTTGCAGTGTACAATGACACCGTTATTACTTAACGTGATTATAACAGAAGACAAATTTGTGCTTATAGTTCCGTCATCAATATTTTTTTCTCTCGGAATGCTAACTGGTTAATAGTTGACGTTTTTCACTATATACATTGTACGGATTAAGTGAGAAAGCGAGCCTTGTCAGCGGACGTGGCAAGTGTACCTAGATACTAAAATGCGATATTGAATATGTGATATCACTGGGGTTGGCCGTCCCCGAGCAGCAGGGTCTCCCGATGAACGAGGCGTTAAGAAGTAGCAGTCCTGCTATTGGGGCGTTACCACGACCAGCGTAGAGTGGGCCCTGTAATGCCAACCTCGAGCAACACCAGCAGTTGCTTCTCCGTTCACTTGTTCACTAAAATTACCAGTACGACGTCAACTACTTCCGACAGATAGGCGTCATCTACTTCATTCGCGCTTTCATCCACTACAATGTAACACCTGCTTTCGTGTGAAACTATTTCATTTGTGCTTTAATATAAAAAATATAAAAAATAGGCGTTACTACACTAAAAGTGACATCCTAAAAGTGATTTCTGTAGCCCTTTTTTTTTGTCATAAGCTATATGAAATTCTCCTTTTGTATCAATAAAATAATTTCTTTAGTCACCAAAATTTATTGAGGTAATTATGAAATATTCTTTTAACGACTGCAAAATATTTTTTAGTATGAAAACTAATACACTGCTTATAACTTGTTTCAGTAGTATTTTGTACGCCTCTCGCAATTCTTGTGAATCTGTTCCACCATCCTTATCTTCACAGCAATAAATTAATTAACGCGAGAACATGGCGTTTATAATTGGCATTAAGTGATTACAATGGAAACTGGTTAAAAACTAATAGTACGGTAGACTTCCCTTCCTGACACGTGTAAGTTGCGTGATGTCTATGCACACTAAGTTTGCATCTCCGTCACATGTAGAGTGAGTGAAGGGGTACTGGCGGCTCTTTACAGCGAGCTCTTCACAGCCCATCAACACAAGTATATTTTTTTCTCGAAATAACCTAACGCCATTTTAAAATAACTCTGAATATTACTTCTTATGGTGTTAAGTTACGCTGATAATCAATCACCTCAAATGGCTACGTTACATATAAATACTCAACCTAAATGAAATCTTAAATATTTTTTTTTATTGCTAGTAACCGTTTTACTCATAAAAAACGTGATAAATTCTACCAATGATGAAATATAATGATTAGGCTACAATTCAAAATGTCAACAAATCGTGTAAAAATATTATTTTTTAGGCAAATATTGAACTAAAAATACTTATTTCTGGACTGATATGTGCGTACTAAGAAACTATAGAAGAAATCGCTCAGTATTGGTTTGCTAAATAAACACACAAAATGACTAAATATTATCTCACGTGTAATCTGAATCGAAATAAATAGTTAAAGACTTTTCATTTTTTTAATACGAAAGTGAACTTGTAGCCTGAGATCAATAACTAGAGTAATAAGTGTGAACAGCTTCATCTAGAGCATTGCTACCGTAACAAAAAGCACAATATATTTGTTGTTAATTGATCAACTCGTCTCCGTTTAAATTTTTACATTTTAAAATTACTTGCGGCGAGAATGTGCTCAAAGTGAAGAAATAGTCACTGGATCAGAGTTTGTGCGCTCACTAAAATCGTGATTTTTTTTTTTTATGTGGTTTAGTGTTTTGTATGAAACGAAACTGAAAAACAATATGAATTACTAAATACGAAATCACTTTATCATAGGCGTATAAATTCCTATGATCATAATTAATTTATTTTGAATTTTAAAAATCACGCGTGGTAAAATATAAAATATTTTAAATCGTAACAGTTTCTCAGTTTATTAAATNTATTTTGAATTTTAAAAATCACGCGTGGTAAAATATAAAATATTTTAAATCGTAACAGTTTCTCAGTTTATTAAATGTAATTTAAATTTCTTAAAGGTACGATTTTATGGCAGAAAAATTTGGGCATTAGGTGGTGTTCATCTACAAAATTACGTTTTATTTAAAGCACTGACGTTCACTAAAGACGTTATGTGTGATCAACCTATGGTCTCGAATATGAAACAATTACTGCAACAAACCAATCGCAAATTACAAAATGTTTCGATCACTGTATATAAACAGAACATTAATGCGTGTTACATAACCTGTCAAAGTAACTACTGCATTCTATTTCACAGTGCATTACCCAAAACCACACTTAATAAAAGAAAATAATTTTAAGAAATTACCCTACATTTAAGTTTGTACACATAAATTTTTAGCAAGAAATATTTGCTTTCATTAACATTTTTATTTCAAAATAATGGTAAAATGTACTTACATATGTACAAAATTGGAATAAATAGAATGGTACACACCGTAATAAGTAAATTGAAACAGTGCAATTTCTTTCATATCTTCGTAATAGGAGCATAAAACAGTGCAAAGTAATTTCTCTTTAGAATACACAACGTTTACACCGATGTCTTTTAAAAACACTTAAATGTATTCTTTCAGTCTTGTATGAACGTAGTCGTTAAGTACTGTTTCAATTACAAAAACAGTGCTTGATTTCCAATGCCCGAAGCGTTGCACAACGTCAGTTTGAACTTTGGTTGAGTATATGCAAACGGTAACAATAAATAGACAAGAATAGTTACAAGAAGAAAATGAAAGAGAAATGCTAGTGATTGTGTGGACTGGCGCAGCGCAGTGTTATCACAGGTGGGAGACGAGGCGCGCCGCACGGACAGAGAGGAACTGCGGCGGCGATCTCACACGAAGTACGTCCTGCCGCGGGCCGGCGGCGCGCCGCTCGAGTCCAGGATCGTGCTGTACACGTGCTGCGGCTTGAGTGCGCCCTCCAGCGACATGTAGGCGTGCGCGCGCGCGTACGCCTCTTCCTCGTCCTCCTCGTGGTCCGTCGTCCGCTGCGACGAGTTCTCCGACACGTACGTCGACTGCGTGGGCGTCGGTGTGGCGATGCCGGGCGCCGCGTACCTGTACCACGCATCGAGCGGCGAGGGCCCCGCCTTACGCGGCGGCCGCGGCGGGTCGGGCATCGCGAAGCGCAGCTTCTCCCAGAACCTGCGCTCGCCCCAGC
>NQII01000084.1:1186654-1274952 GCA_002778355.1 Clitarchus hookeri | reverse complement strand
CAATCCTCTCGTGGCGGCTTCGAGCTGCCAACTGAGCGTGAACCGCGCCGCCGGCCGGCTCCTAACCACTACACGCTAGTTCTGGCGAGCGCCGCCAGGTGGCAGGCGCTGCCGAGGCCCGGGGAGGGGCCGGTGGGCGGGCAGAAGGCACGCCAGTGGGCCGCCGCGCCCCGTGGTGGGAGGAGCTTGTGTATAGGAGGGGAACGATGCTCGACCACGCGGTCCTCGCCTTCCGGTCCACATGCTCATATTGCCGTGCTACACATTCTGCTGACAATCACTGTTACGAGAATTATGACTATTTATTGCGGGGAAAGTGGATTGTTTCATACATTTTACTGTACTTTGCACACGTCAGAAATTATTCTTTTGTTATTCACTGTTTTGTGTACCAGTTAAAATTCTGATACTCTAAAGGATGGCTGGCGGGCTTCGATAGGGGGCAAATCATAGACTAAATATTAGGTAGACCGATTAGCGCCTATTCGTCTTCTGCGCATGCACCCAACACTGACCTACCCAAAAGAAACACAACTGTCTAAGTCACATGGTCAACAGTGATGAACGCGTTTGTTTATCTCTCTCTCTCTCTCTCTCTCTCTCTCTCTCGATTTTTAAAGCACACGCACTTTTATATGAATAAAATACATTCACCAATTTGAATTTAATCAAAATGCATTACAAATTGTTTAGAGGAAGTATGTATACATCTCAAAGCACCATGCCATTTTTGTTGGACGTATTGTCAGAAAAGTAGTTCAATATTAGCGCACGGAGACTGGTTGTGCGCAGCCAGCTAGATCGGTCTACCTCATCTTTAATTTGTGGAACAAATCAAAGATTGCAGATGTGGTGCAGGTGGCAGTTCCGGAACACACTAAGCACAACGGTAGTTGTGATTGCTGGTGGACAAATAAAAAAAAAACCACCGTTTGCAGTAGTTAAGTCACTGGACATGCTATTTTGTATTTTAACTGTTAAATATATGGTAGTTATGTTGTAGTTGTGTTTTATCTGTCAGAATTGGCATGTATTAACAAAGCAAGCAATGCCAATAGAACACACACGACTCGTTTTGCGGCAAAACCGTCAATAAAAGAGGGATTTTCTTCTGCGCATGTCGGCAACATTGACGTACCACTTGACATTATAAGTTTGTTTACAATTAATTTTGAAATAAATTTGCACACACAAAAAAAATTTTGTAATTTTACAAAAATATTTTTTGGAAACCATTTCACTAAAATACTGTACCCATAAAATTCTCTTCGGTTAATTTCATGCTATAAAAATGTTTGAAATGAGCAGAAGAAAATGTTATGTGGAAAATCACATTTCTGCGGAAAAAAGAATGAGATTTCACAGATATTTCATTTTAGTAGCGTAAAGGATAATGGAGCTACCGCGTAAGAATTTCCGTCTTTGTTAATGAATATCCAGATCTTTCACTAAACTTCTTTTATTTTTGCATTATAGGAGGCCACGTTTTTATCATGAGCGTCTTAATAGAGTTGACGCTGTAAGAGTGAGATAGACAGCCTATAGATCTAACTGAAAGGCCATTATTGTATCTAACAGAGAAATAACTCGAAAGTTTAATTTCGAAAACATTCCTATTGTTTTTAAATATTGTGGCATTAAGAACATATATATATGTAACTGTTCTAATAGGCCTACATTAAGTCAAAAGTAAAATATCTAAACAAGCGCGCCACATATAAAGCGTAGAAACTGCCACACGTTTCGTATCAACATTTTCAAACGTTTTTCTGGGTGTTGCTATACAGTCCTGCATTAGTCTGTAGTGCCATTGGTATCTAAATAAAATAAAGTTTACTGAATGGCTGTGGCCAATGTAGGGTTCCCTTTTATTTATGACTCCGCTCGCGTGGGCTACAGAATTATTGTTTTGGTTTTATTTAAATAAAGTTGAATTTTACTTAGTGTTAATTATGAAAAAAATTATTAATATACAAAAATTTTAAATTTAAAAATTACTTAATTTAAAAATGTCAAGACACTTATTTTCAGAATGGCGACCATATAAACATTTTAGCTTAGTATGCTATATCTACGAAACTATGTAATCAATCGCAACCTAACTTTGTATACTGGAAGTATCTATGCAAATATAAAATTATTTAATACACAAACTCTTTACTGCACCATACGGTCAACAGACTCGCGAAAAAATTTTTTTCACAAAACTTTTGATATCTCTTAAAATATAAGCGGCAATTGTATGCTGTATATATCATCTATTATCTTCGTTAAACAGCTCTAATTACGTTTTTTTTCTTTGATAAATATTAAGTTTATGATGGGGAAACGCCAGCTCTAATCTTACGTATCTATTTACTGAGAAATTAATTGGTAAAAACGCTTATTAGTATTTATCTGTTATAGATAGATACAAGCTACCGCGGAGTTATTTAGGTATTTTTATTCTGCACAATTCTTTCCAATTTGATATTATTCAATCTTTAACGGTTTAGACAGCGTGTTGCAAGAGTTCGCGCTGACGGCAAACTTTGTTTCCGACTTGATTCACTATTATCGTCACTGTTTATTCCTTACGTTACTTTACGTAACAAAATCTATATTAAAACCTAGCCAGAGAACATAGCTATGAATAAAAAAAACACGTAAATGCGATAAGCGGTTCTCGAGTGATAAGCGCAGACAAACAGAGACACGTTGAATTGTATAAAAAGTATAGATTGAACGTATGCAGCACAACTATACTTATTGAGTAAAGATATACAGTTCGTATTGATGAGAAATTTCAAAAGTGTCCTAAGCAAGGATTTATATTTCACTCGCTTAACATTGACAGTAGCTTACCTGCAAGATTTCACAGGGATCGAAATTGTCGAAATGTTCTTAACGCCAGTGTGTAGGATTTTTTTTCTGTGAATTCCAGTTTTCTTTTGTGTGTTTTAAGTTGGAACCTACTAATAACAAAATAATAAACAAAATGTAAAAAAGTTCCTATATAAATATGTGTGTGTATATATACACACACACATGCACACACATACACACAGGCACACATGCAGGAAAGTGATCTCATAAACCTTTTTTTCCTTCGGAAAGTAGAGGAAGAGTTGACTTAGCTACAAAGTTATTTAATAAATGATTTATAATTATTGAAATTTGTTTGTTTTTTAACATAGAAAATAGAGAAAATCCGGAACATATGCGACACTAGCGCTGACCAACTGATGAAAAATNAATGTAAAAAAGTTCCTATATAAATATGTGTGTGTATATATACACACACACATGCACACACATACACACAGGCACATATGCAGGAAAGTGATCTCATAAACCTTTTTTTCCTTCGGAAAGTAGAGGAAGAGTTGACTTAGCTACAAAGTTATTTAATAAATGATTTATAATTATTGAAATTAGTTTGTTTTTTAACATAGAAAATAGAGAAAATCCGGAACATATGCGACACTAGCGCTGACCAACTGATGAAAAATTTTAGTTGCCAAACTAAAAGCATTGATGTTTTCAATCTGAGATGAATAAACGTTAACAGTGGTGAGATTCTCATTCCGTTTTCGCTTAACGGGAGCCCAATTATACTCAATTCACGGTTACTTCCAACTTTCCTGAAGCCATGCTAAAGTTCTACTCCCAGGATATCCCTCCGCCTCATGCAAACGAAGCTTAGTCAAGTCTAGAAAATTACACCAAAGGGGGACAATGTACTGGATTCGTGCGCACTCAATGTAATATTAATTTGCATAACAACTATTTATTACTAGGCGTTACCAACACACCTATTTTATCCTTGTTTTATTTATATTAATTATTAGTATAATACTGTAATATATTGACAGAATATAAGAAAAAGTTTAATCTAAATAAAAATAAGGCACCTTTATGTTAACACGCGTATCAGTCTTAATTTTTGCTCGTGAATAATTTCATTTTAGCTTTTTCACTTGTTACGAGAATTATGACTATTTATTGCGGGGAAAGTGGATTGTTTCATACATTTTACTGTACTTTGCACACGTCTGAAATTATTCTTTTGTTATTCACTGTTTTGTGTACCAGTTAAAATTCTGATACTCTAAAGGCCCTGGTAGAATGAACAGTGCTGATGGCTGGCGGGCTTCGATAGGGGGCAAATCATAGACTAAATATTAGGTAGACCGATTAGCGCCTATTCGTCTTCTGCGCATGCACCCAACACTGACCTACCCAAAAGAAACACAACTGTCTAAGTCACATGGTCAACAGTGATGAACGCGTTTGTTTATCTCTCTCTCTCTCTCTCTCTCTCTCTCTCTCTCGATTTTTAAAGCACACGCACTTTTATATGAATAAAATACATTCACCAATTTGAATTTAATCAAAATGCATTACAAATTGTTTAGAGGAAGTATGTATACATCTCAAAGCACCATGCCATTTTTGTTGGACGTATTGTCAGAAAAGTAGTTCAATATTAGCGCACGGAGACTGGTTGTGCGCAGCCAGCTAGATCGGTCTACCTCATCTTTAATTTGTGGAACAAATCAAAGATTGCAGATGTGGTGCAGGTGGCAGTTCCGGAACATACTAAGCACAACGGTAGTTGTGATTGCTGGTGGACAAATAAAAAAAAAACCACCGTTTGCAGTAGTTAAGTCACTGGACATGCTATTTTGTATTTTAACCGTTAAATATATGGTAGTTATGTTGTAGTTGTGTTTTATCTGTCAGAATTGGCATGTATTAACAAAGCAAGCAATGCCAATAGAACACACACGACTCGTTTTGCGGCAAAACCGTCAATAAAAGAGGGATTTTCTTCTGCGCATGTCGGCAACATTGACGTACCACTTGACATTATAAGTTTGTTTACAATTAATTTTGAAATAAATTTGCACACACAAAAAAAATTTTGTAATTTTACAAAAATATTTTTTGGAAACCATTTCACTAAAATACTGTGCCCATAAAATTCTCTTCGGTTAATTTCATGCTATAAAAATGTTTGAAATGAGCAGAAGAAAATGTTATGTGGAAAATCACATTTCTGCGGAAAAAAGAATGAGATCTCACAGATATTTCATTTTAGTAGCGTAAAGGATAATGGAGCTACCGCGTAAGAATTTCCGTCTTTGTTAATGAATATCCAGATCTTTCACTAAACGTCTTTTATTTTTACATTATAGGAGGCCACGTTTTTATCATGAGCGTCTTAATAGAGTTGACGCTGTAAGAGTGAGATAGACAGCCTATAGATCTAACTGAAAGGCCATTATTGTATCTAACAGAGAAATAACTCGAAAGTTTAATTTCGAAAACATTCCTATTGTTTTTAAATATTGTGGCATTAAGAACATATATATGTAACTGTTCTAATAGGCCTACATTAAGTCAAAAGTAAAATATCTAAACAAGCGCGCCACATATAAAGCGTAGAAACTGCCACACGTTTCGTATCAACATTTTCAAACGTTTTTCTGGGTGTTGCTATACAGTCCTGCATTAGTCTGTAGTGCCATTGGTATCTAAATAAAATAAAGTTTACTGAATGGCTGTGGCCAATGTAGGGTTCCCTTTTATTTATGACTCCGCTCGCGTGGGCTACAGAATTATTGTTTTGGTTTTATTTAAATAAAGTTGAATTTTACTTAGTGTTAATTATGAAAAAAATTATTAATAGACAAAAATTTTAAATTTAAAAATTACTTAATTTAAAAATATCAAGACACTTATTTTCAGAATGGCGACCATATAAACATTTTAGCTTAGTATGCTATATCTACGAAACTATGTAATCAATCGCAACCTAACTTTGTATACTGGAAGTATCTATGCAAATATAAAATTATTTAATACACAAACTCTTTACTGCACCATACGGTCAACAGACTCGCGAAAAAAATTTTTTCACAAAACTTTTGATATCTCTTAAAATATAAGCGGCAATTGTATGCTGTATATATCATCTATTATCTTCGTTAAACAGCTCTAATTACGTTTTTTTTCTTTGATAAATATTAAGTTTATGATGGGGAAACGCCAGCTCTAATTTTACGTATCTATTTACTGAGAAATTAATTGGTAAAAACGCTTATTAGTATTTATCTGTTATAGATATATACAAGCTACCGCGGAGTTTTTTAGGTATTTTCATTCTGCACAATTCTTTCCAATTTGATATTATTCAATCTTTAACGGTTTAGACAGCGTGTTGCAAGAGTTCGCGCTGACGGCAAACTTTTTTTCCGACTTGATTCACTATTATCGTCACTGTTTATTCCTTACGTTACTTTACGTAACAAAATCTATATTAAAACCTAGCCAGAGAACATAGCTATGAATAAAAAAAACACGTAAATGCGATAAGCGGTTCTCGAGTGATAAGCGCAGACAAACAGAGACACGTTGAATTGTATAAAAAGTATNACACGTAAATGCGATAAGCGGTTCTCGAGTGATAAGCGCAGACAAACAGAGACACGTTGAATTGTATAAAAAGTATAGATTGAACGTATGCAGCACAACTATACTTATTGAGTAAAGATATACAGTTCGTATTGATGAGAAATTTCAAAAGTGTCCTAAGCAAGGATTTATATTTCACTCGCTTAACATTGACAGTAGCTTACCTGCAAGATTTCACAGGGATCGAAATTGTCGAAATGTTCTTAACGCCAGTGTGTAGGCTTTTTTTCTGTGAATTCCAGTTTTCTTTTGTGTGTTTTAAGTTGGAACCTACTAATAACAAAATAATAAACAAAATGTAAAAAAGTTCCTATATAAATATGTGTGTGTATATATACACACACACATGCACACACATACACACAGGCACACATGCAGGAAAGTGATCTCATAAACCTTTTTTTCCTTCGGAAAGTAGAGGAAGAGTTGACTTAGCTACAAAGTTATTTAATAAATGATTTATAATTATTGAAATTAGTTTGTTTTTTAACATAGAAAATAGAGAAAATCCGGAACATATGCGACACTAGCGCTGACCAACTGATGAAAAATTTTAGTTGCCAAACTAAAAGCATTGATGTTTTCAATCTGAGATGAATAAACGTTAACAGTGGTGAGATTCTCATTCCGTTTTCGCTTAACGGGAGCCCAATTATACTCAATTCACGGTTACTTCCAACTTTCCTGAAGCCATGCTAAAGTTCTACTCCCAGGATATCCCTCCGCCTCATGCAAACGAAGCTTAGTCAAGTCTAGAAAATTACACCAAAGGGGGACAATGCACTGGATTCGTGCGCACTCAATGTAATATTAATTTGCATAACAACTATTTATTACTAGGCGTTACCAACACACCTATTTTATCCTTGTTTTATTTATATTAATTATTAGTATAATACTGTAATATATTGATAGAATATAAGAAAAAGTTTAATCTAAATAAAGATAAGGCACCTTTATGTTAACACGCGTATCAGTCTTAATTTTTGCTCGTGAATAATTTCATTTTAGCTTTTTCACCATAATCAAATTATTTTATTTTAGCTTTTTCAATCGAGGGAGTAGATTGAGTAATCCACATCGTTAGAAAAAAATGTCCCTAAATTTACAGAAAATACCGGTTACAAATTATCTAGACATCTCTTCTTTTCTTTTTTCTTTTTAATAAGGTTCTCTCTGTATATTTTACTTAAATCTCTGTGAATTCATGGAACATGTCCACAAACCTGCAAGTTTTTTTACTTCTACTCTTTTATAAAAAGGGGTAACAAAAAAACTTTTTTACTTTCATTATGTGGGCCAATCATTGTGTATAAAAATTACTATAAAAAATAAAAACAATTTGTCCGGTGGTGGGATTTGAATTCGGAAAAAATGTTGAAAGTTCAACACCTTATCCGCCCACATACCACGATTCTACAATAGGTAGAGTTGTAAATATAAAATTTATTAAAAAATATGCATGTACTGCTTGGTTTCTAGTCTGTCAGGTTATGTGCAAATTTTACATTTTTTATCATTTCAGTTTTACAAATAGGGGTAAGAAAAAGAGTTTTATTTTCGTAATGCATTTCATTGTGTATAATAGAGAAATTAAACTAAGTTCAAATATTTTGTCCTGCAGTGGAATTTGAACACAAATCGAAAAATTAATAATCGATAACTCGAACCACTGATCTACCACTCCTATACACGAAGTATTTCGTAAATATGGATTTTACAAACCCGCCTGTATAAGACATGTGTTAGTGCGCTTGCTATATTTGCGGCTCATAAAACGAGGTTACGAAAAAATTGTTTTAGTTTCATTGTGTGCGTATTTTACTGTGTATACAGAAGGTTTTACCCTGTAAGAGAATTTTAAAAAGTATCAAAGAATTGGCACTCCATGAGTGGTTCGCCACTCACCTACTACTATTTTACAAGAAGTAGTATTGCGAAGATGAGATATTATACGCTTCAAGTATCATTGGCCTTGTTCGTGTCTTAAAATCGTAGCCATAAGCATACGAAAAGCTTCCGTATTTTATATTTACGGAGCTCATTTGCGTTATTCGTCATTACGGAATGCCTTTCCGCAAATTAACTCTACATCTCCGAAAAATATCCGTAAATCTACAGAAATTTTTAACAGTGCAATAGTCAGCTATAAATATGTTATTCCAGTTAAGTATACTAATATATAAATGATTTTCCATTGTTTTAAAAGAAAAGAGACAATGACATAAATTAACTGGAAAATAAAACTTTATACGAAGATAAATTATAAAATAATTACTTATCCAGGTTTTTTAAAATCCATGAACAAATAAATTAAATGGAAATGCAAAGTTATCCGATTCCAGATTAGACATCCACAAAAGAAGCTTAATTTTCTTGTGGTATTCATAAAATTATAAGCGATAGAGGGATTTCAGAAATGAAAACAAATAGGGTTATATAACTACTGTACATATTTAAACGTATATATTAATAATTACTTTTTATTGAGGAAAAGGATATATCAAGTTGCATTCAGTGAACAGTATGCATAATATTATGAACACGGTTATGCTGTTAAGAATACTTCCTTACATATAGTTTCCAAAAACGACTGCTGCAAAAAGTTATCAATTTCAAAGTTGTAATCGCAATGGCCTTATTTAACGTGGAAACAAATATAAAATTATAACCCCCTTATGAATATATAGATATTTTAGATAGGTAAGCAAAAGACTTTTTAATTATTTCGANAATATAAAATTATAACCCCCTTATGAATATATAGATATTTTAGATAGGTAAGCAAAAGACTTTTTAATTATTTCGATTTACTGAATTTTTATATTTTTGTAACTTACAGCGTTAGTGCACATGAAAGCGATGTTATCTGTAGATGATTAAAACCCGAACGATTGCAAATACCGAATTCGTATAGGAAAGCGCAAACAAAACAACTATCAAATCCACTTTGATAAGCTGAGATATTTTTGTTACATTAACTTTACAACGTCTATTAAGCCAGCTTATTTATATGTTCATATTACAAACTTTGTAAAGTTTGGTTTTACAAGAGCTAAATTGCACTCTTCTTGTGATATATCCCAACTAGGTGAACCGGATTCGATTCCCTGCATGGTGGCTCCCGGATTTTCGCAAGTGGGAATCATGCCGGATGATGTCGCTGGTCAGCGGGTTTTCACGAGGATGTCCTGCCCTTGCCTTCCGCCACTGCCCACACATCACTTCACCCTCATCGGCTCTCAAATCCTCGAAGGCAAGAGCTGCGGTAGCATTAAAAGTCGTCTGAAAATGTTATAATCCATGTTTGAATTCCACAAATAATCATTTATTATTTGAAGTTTTAAATATTAGAATGATGTTTTCAGCAACGTTTTCTATGCTTATCGTCGTTACTGTAAAACAAATTTTTTTTTNGTTTTAAATATTAGAATGATGTTTTCAGCAACGTTTTCTATGCTTATCGTCGTTACTGTAAAACAAATTTTTTTTTTCAGTCCATAACTGCTTGTACAAATCCAGCCGTTATTGGTCGGATATTGTACAAAACTGGATTTGATTNTTTTTTTTTCAGTCCATAACTGCTTGTACAAATCCAGCCGTTATTGGTCGGATATTGTACAAAACTGGATTTGATTTTTAAAATATTTGCTGGATTATTGAAGGGTTAAGTAATTTTTCTTTTGTTGTCTCGTCTACGTAATATTCCAAATGTGATATAACCTTTTATGCTGACTTAAAAGCAATTCACTTTTATATACGCCCAATCAGAAAATTTTAATGAAAGGATTTACTGTATGCAACATTCTTGGTTTTGTAATATTTTCAAAAGTTCTTTCCAGAAGATTTTTTTTTTTACATACCTATGCTCGCCGTTAATGCTTAGAGGTGTACAAACTCCAATTAGTTGATTTCTATATTCTCTATTTAACTTTTGTTTACTTCTCTCAACTGAAAGTTCAATTTTTCTATAAAACTCTGTATTNCAAGTAAGGAGAAAAAGTTTAACATCTGTGTATATTAATTTCCGAATTATAAGTTACCTTCGATAAGCAATTATTTTCTTTTAGATTTTAGTAAGAAATTTCTCGATTATCTGAAGTCCCAAAGACTCTCAATGTGTTCATGTATTTTTTTTTTGTGTAGGAAGATTATTATTTATAACTATTCGTGCATTGAAAGTAATACAGTCTAAAACGTTTTAATTATATTAATTTAAAGTAGGTATCTTATACACAAAAGTCTATCATTCCTTAAATACAGTTGTCTCCTACCTAGGCTTTCAAGATCTCCATTTATAAGATGTTGTACAGTATACTAGTTTCGTATCTTCTGTCTAGTACACTCTCTAAAAAAATTGTTGTACTTTCACAAGAAAAATCCTTGGAAACCCAGTTGCCAAGAAAATACTTTGTAAAACTACAAAGTGTTTTTTTGTAAAATCTCCAAAAGATTTACTTGATTTGTAATATTGCAAATGATAGCCTTGTATTACAACTTACATTGTTGAGAAATGCACGTAGAATATTTTGTTTTCTTCTAGTAAACAAATGTGATAAATTAATAAGAGAGAATAACTAAAAAAAATATTTCAAAATGTAATTTCCGAAAAAAAAAAAAAAAAAAAACACTTTTGTCATCACATGGACTAGAACCCACACCCCGTGTATTAACAGCTGGCACCCTTACCCGCAGAACTAACTTGACATACGAACGTAAGACATAATTTAAAAATACAAATAGCCATAAGTACATACAAAATAATAATGCAGTTACTTGGTTAAGAAGAATGTATACATTTAATTCATTCTAAATTTTCTGTTGTTGAGTTAAGAGATTTGGACGGCTCTTAACGAGTTCTTGAGAGCCGATTTAAGAGTTCTGTATGGCTAGGAAACGTTAACAGTTAATGAATAATACGATCACGTTTTATTAAAATTGTCGTTTTATTATGATTATTTGAGTTGTTTTAAGTGTTTTACGTTATTTTAACTTGCAATAAATTTATTTTTGCACGCATCTACACTTTATATCACCCATGGTTTCTGCACAAACATTTATATACGGTTTTACGTTGTCGAGTGTCCACCATTTTGCTGTAGCTCGTGGATCAGTATAGTAAAAAAAATATATTGAGGTATATTACAAACACAGCCCTTGTAATTTTACAAACGAGTAGTTTTACAAGAGAAATATTTGTACTGTTACAAGCATTTGTGAAATTATAAACAATTTCTCAGTAGAAATTACAAATTTTTTTACGGTGTAGAAATTGCAAAATGTATTGTAGAGGCAAGGATGGGAATCGACANCTCAGTAGAAATTACAAATTTTTTTACGGTGTAGAAATTGCAAAATGTATTGTAGAGGCAAGGATGGGAATCGACAGACCAAAAATAGGCCAGTAAACGGAAAAAAATCGAATAAAAAAAACAACCACGTACCAAATGAAAGCTGTTCTAAACATCCCCAAAGAAATTATATCGAGAAGATATTTATACATTTTTACACGTTAGATAAAATGGCATTTATGTAAAATAGGCTAGACAGTAACAGCAAAATTAATTTGGTAGTAGCCTAAATATTTTTAGAAATACGTCAGCAAACATTTTATAGCATTGCATAAGACGGTCGGAAAATAATGGGGAATAGTTAGAAATTAAAATGAGCGATTATAATAAAATAGTAAAATACTCAGTATCTAGTTGTACTAGTTTAGGTGCAAAAGCTTTCCTTCCAGAATATTTCCAGCTCAACTGCTACGTGATGGAAATGGGGTCTTCAGTTTCAGCAACTGCTGCTAAATCAATTTTCAAAACTGTATTTCCAAGGTGTTAAATTAAGAAGACATCAACAATCAACGTTCGGTTAAAGAAGAGTTTTGCGAAGTTAACAGATTGCTCGACTGAATTTATTCCACTGACGCCTTACGTATAATCATAATTAGATAACGTCGTACCACAAGCCAGTGTATAATAAACTTGGCCACAGAGGTAGGCCACATAGAGCACATTATTAACACCAAACTACTTCTTATAGGTTGGGCATTCAGGAACTTTAATTTTATTCCAATTAATTGCAATATTATATTCTTCCTCTTTGCCCTGTTGTACCATATTGTATTTATGAATTTAATATTCATTTATAATTTTAATGCCCTGTAGCTTATTTTTTTTATATATATTAAATACCAGTTCATATTTTAATTTGTTTCATTTTGATATTACGTCTTTAATTATTATTATTATTTTTTTTTTTTTGTGTTTTGGAAACGAGTTGAAATAAACATTTTTGTTCAACATATCACTTCAGATGTATAGCTGCATGTAGAGTAAGAATAACACTGCACACACAGGAATAAATGAACATGTAAAAATTTAATCTGATGATTTAAAAATGTTTACAAAATCCCAGCATGAAATAATCGAAATGACACAGAACGAATTTGATATAATTTGATAGTAAAACTTATATATGTTATGTANTCCCAGCATGAAATAATCGAAATGACACAGAACGAATTTGATATAATTTGATAGTAAAACTTATATATGTTATGTAGTGGATCAAATGTACTGTAAGTGCGATACTATAATTTCATTGTTTGATTGTGCGGCTAGTGACCGCCCTGGTGGCTGGCGGCCCTCCAGCCCGCCTTCTGCCTGTCGTGGAGCGCCTCCTCCTACGACTGGCGCGCCTCCTGGGACGTCTCACCCCTACGCCATTATCCACTGGACTCTTCCTCCTCCTGGAGCGCCTCCTCCTTCTCGAGCCGGCCGCAGGACTTGTCCTCCTGGCAGAGCGCCTCCTCCTTCTGGAAGGACTCGCCACAGGACTGGCCCTCCTCCTGGATCTGCGCCGGCGAACCACCGTCCCCGCCAGCGTGTTGACTTGGTAGCGGCGGTGCTTACATGTCAGCAGGCCCTGATCACAAAGATTAGACAAAGCCTGGTAGATCGCCAGCTTTGTGGATATACTCGCCCTCGTGAAGAAGTTCCTTTGGCGAAGGAATTTGATGATCGCTGGGGCCGTGGATCCCTTGGGCTCTTTAAGATGGGAGATGGAATCTAGGACGTCGTCAGGCTTGATAGCCGCCATCGTTAAATGGAAAGGTCTGCAACACAACGGTTTTACATATCAATAGAGCAGGCATAGATAGAAGTTCCATGTTTCTGTTTTAACGTTTATTTAACTCTTTACATTCATCTTAGGTACTAAAAATATTAAATCATAATTTATTAGGTCACATCAAATCTTAGGTTCAAGCAATCCACTCTAATGTTAAATGGGTTTACATTTTACATGGTAGGGTGAGACTGGGTTCCCACATGCGGGAAATCGTGGCAGACTTTGTCGAGCAATCAGGGAGGTTTCCTCGGGACATTTTCATTTGCGCAACTTTCGCATTTCGTCGCCGCTCCATCTGAGTCTCATCTCATATTNGAGGTTTCCTCGGGACATTTTCATTTGCGCAACTTTCGCATTTCGTCGCCGCTCCATCTGAGTCTCATCTCATATTATTCAGAAATGACGGGCACCTATGTGACCTACTTAACATCCCTTCATTCGGGTAGAGCTACTCTCATCGTCCGGTANCTTCAGAAATGACGGGCACCTATGTGACCTACTTAACATCCCTTCATTCGGGTAGAGCTACTCTCATCGTCCGGTAACCTTGTCCGTATGCATTACTATTTTACTTCTTCGCAATTAGAAAAATATTACCACTGTTTATAGTCGGTACGAATTACTAGGTTCGAACTAAATTAAAATGAATTTTCGTAAAGGATTCTTAAATCGGAAGATAAAAAATNTCGGTACGAATTACTAGGTTCGAACTAAATTAAAATGAATTTTCGTAAAGGATTCTTAAATCGGAAGATAAAAAATTTTATAATTTCCTGTAGTTTAATTTAACAATGTAGGGAAAGTTTTGCTATTGTGCTGCAGAAAATAAATTTGTGTTTGACTTCTAACTTTTACATCAACATGCTAAATATTTTCTCTATGTTAGNATTGTGCTGCAGAAAATAAATTTGTGTTTGACTTCTAACTTTTACATCAACATGCTAAATATTTTCTCTATGTTAGTTCTTGTATGGACAAGCCCAATTCTCAAGAATGCGCCACTTGTGCGTTGCATTCTGTTCGCAGTTAATTTGGCTTCTATGAAACCCTGCTGACAATATGCATTTGTGCCCATTTCTTTATTATTTACTGCGAATAAAACATTAACATTTCCTTATTCCCGATGACTTTATTCATGTATCATGCTGGAGTCTTATAGATAGCTTCAACGAGCACGGCATGATGAAAACCGCAACAACGGCACGATANTTCATGTATCATGCTGGAGTCTTATAGATAGCTTCAACGAGCACGGCATGATGAAAACCGCAACAACGGCACGATAAAAATGTTCCAGTGTGATGTTTTGAATTTGCAGCACGACACTTCACACATAGGTTAGGATTTTTCGACACTATTTGNCAAATGTTCCAGTGTGATGTTTTGAATTTGCAGCACGACACTTCACACATAGGTTAGGATTTTTCGACACTATTTGAAAAAGGCTTGCAGAACATAGTAGTGTCAAATGCGGTGGATGGAAGGGAAATTCGGAACACATTATGCTGTCAAACAGCGCAGATATTATGCTAAAGCAGTGTAAGGGTTGGATATAAATTTTTATGAAAATAATTAGGTGACAATTTTCTCCTTTGAAATATTAGTGGAATTATTTCATTTTATAATGCTCCACGTCCTTTTACAGTGTTGCACTTACTGCACGACAAAAACTTCTGTTCGTGCGACAGTTTTTGTGTTGCTGACTTCACAAGTGCCCTGTATATTATTGCCTGTTCTATATTTAATGTCGTGTCGTACCTGTCGGAGCTATGGGATTCCAGCATTAATCAAATCTAACTGTGAAATTGTTTGGAACGTGCATAGCTTACTGCCGTGTTAAGTACTCCTATGTACATAAAACAAACCGAAACAAGATGAAACCAGTTCCCAAAAATGTTACGTACACTTATATGATAATGTTAAGGGCTCTGCCTGCCAAGCGTGCATCCACAGAGTTTAAAGGAGGATTCAATGTTACAGAAATGTCTTCCCCATGCATAAATTTTAAAGAAAACAGTTTCAATTAAAAACGCATTAGTATATTCCTACCTTACATGCCTTAACGAATAGGTACTAGCGCATTGAGAAACCTTGCCAATTTTTATGTTAAACATATATATATATTTTTTAATTTAACATTAAAATTTACATGTTACAAAAACTAATTGTGAATAATTAACGTATTTCGAAAAAATTTTAATGTGGCAGTATTCTCTGAGAAAGTTTCGTTGGATATCTTTTTTTGGTTGAAACAGCTATCTTTAAAATTGATGCAGTGAAAAGGAATTTCTTAACATTGATTCCCCCACCTAGACTTCGTGGCTGCACACTTGGTAGGCAGAGCCTGCACGCAAGACATGGAACTATTTTTCCTAAACCGTTGCCAACGTTACTGGGAGCATGCCATTAAGTGAGGTACTTTTTCCGAGATTTATTTCAAAACTCAATGATTTGGGAATTGTGTGTAAACCACAGGGTTATGATGTTGGTTGCAGGTGTGACCAGAAATTCTTCGTCTAGATCACTCTGCCGCTCTAAGTCACGAGGCAATGTAGGAAACTTAATTCCGTAAAATGAATTTATATAATTACGTGGTCGAAAAATATCAGATACACCACAGCTTCCAAAACCTCTATGGGTTCCAGTTTGTATATAATATTTTAGATTAATTAATTTCCGAAAACAACTTCGATTTACTTAAAAATAAGAGCAAACACGTAGAGAACGAATTAAGAACTTATAATTAGTTTACAAAGTGCAGCGCACTTGTCAATATGCAGTATATTAAATTAAATTTTGCAATTTTGTTAGATTGTTTAAAATGGTCGTTACGGTATATATTTTTTTTGGATACCTATTGAAATAAAATATTGAAAATATTATCTGCTACGAAAATTAACTCAATTTCCATTATAAAATATCGCCGCATTAAGTGATAAATTTTTCAATTAGACAAATTAAGAGAAACTTGTAATATCTCGACTACAGAATATATGAGGGCGTTCATTAATACTTTTAAGGTAACAAGTTTTATTTCATTGGTTGCAATATAAATCAGATTCAACTTACGAATATTTTCTTCTTTTCCCAGTTGCTGCCTACTAGAAGATTTTTGTGAAAGCTACAAGAATATTAAACGACATGAAAAATTCACTGCCAACGGAATGTTTTAAAACATTCCGTTACGTTGCTATAGGCAAAACAAATGAATATTCCAAGCATTTCTCTTAGTGGCTATATAAATAAAATAAGTGCTTTCTTCCTTACACAAAACATTAGCGCCGTTATAGCATTGCCTGTGCACAGTACCCAGTCGGCGCATTCCACTTTAGTTAGAGAATTTCCCGTCTCATGAGCAGGAAGGAAATTGATTTGGGCGAGATAATAATTTTCTTGCTTTTGCAAAAGAAACATAAAATATACGACTTGAAAGAAAAACAAAATGCCTTGAGAGATCTCGCCCCATTATTCAGTTCCCTCCAAAGCACACGTGCCCGAGTAGCACGTAAACTTGCTTGTAGTCTCCTTGGAAGGCAAATGCAAGTGTAGGAACCGCGCCATAGACTGAAGATAAGGTGGACCGATTCTTCGTCTTCTGCTCATGTGCCCAACACTGACCTACCCCAACCAAACACAACTGTCAAAGTCAATGACGAACGTGTTTGTTTATTTCATAGTTTTGAAAAGACAAGCAAAAATATTTTTAACAATGTGAATTTAATAAAACTGCATAACAAATTGTTTAGAGGAATTATACAGACATCTCAAAGCACTAGTTAAGTAAACACTGTTCTAACCTATTAAGTTATTATCAAAAATGTGTTTTGTATCACACTTTAAATTCTAAATTAAGTAATTAATTTATAAAAAATAACCTCGAATACAATATACGCCTTTTTTTACTAATCGTGTTGGCATAAAAGTAGTTCAATAAAATACACTAGAGACTAGTGTATTTGGTTCAATGTTGGCACTCGGAGTCTGATTCTGCACAGCCAGCGAGGACGCTCTAGCCCATATTTACTCTACGGGTACCACCAGCGTTTACAGTTTTGTCATCTATGACTTAAGAGATGACTTAAGAGTGGTATATAGAGACCGCCAAGCTCATCGTTCAGCTCACAGGGCTGGAAATACAGCGCGGCTGGGCGGAGTGTCGGGGACGGGGCGTGCGTGGTCAACTCAGGTCACGTGATACCGGAGTTAGGCGCGTGGACGGAATAATTATGATTATAGTCTTTTCGCGGTTTCTTCACACTTTTTTGAATTAAACCTATGAAAAATCACACTATGTATGACGTGATTGGTTGTTTGCGAAATAATGCCATTTTTCACAAACGTTTTTATTTTTAATTATAACATAATAATACCTTATTTTTTGTTCAATCGAACTTTAAATAATATTTTATCCATAAACTGTATTATCTCGTTTATATTAAATATGCATAAATACAGGGAGAATGTGTGTTGACAATACCTAGTAAGAAGTCGTTCTTATGCCAATTATTATATTAAACTGAGTGCACACGAACGTGGTGCGCTGTCCCTATGGTTCATTTTCTAGGCTGGGTTAAGCTGTGATCTCATGGGGCGGAGGAATATCCTCGTAGTAGAACTTTAGCAGCGTTTCACGAAAGTTTGAAGTAACTGTGAATAGTTTACATATTATTTCGTGAACGAAAAACGAGTGCATGAGAACGTGAACGATATTAATAGTGATTGTTCAAATTAATTTGCTTGTCTTGCATCCAGCCAATCGCACACGGTTGTATATTAAAATGGTTTTAACAAATGAATGTTTTATTACTACATTAAAACCGATTTAATACTCGTGTGGCACCAGCACGCACCGAATTCCGGCATTACTGGTCTGCAGTTCAAGTTAATCGTTACCTACTACTGATCATCGATATAAGCCCTATATTACAATGTAATAATTTCAAGTGAGTTAAAATCCGCCTCTCATACACAGTACTCATGCCCATCGAAGTTGTTTAATATAGTTCAGGATTCTGCAGTTGGGGCGATGCAATCTACTCATTTCTGGATGTAATTAACATAATCGGTGAAGGAAAAATGGTATTAACATGTGTCTATTTTAATGTTGTTGTGCCTACTATGAACGTACCGTTACTTTGAGGGACTCATAAAATCAGAACAATTACCGGCAATGTCGTTATTCTTTTTTAATCTGTAATAGGGCCTAGTTCATGGTTTACTTGTTAAGGGAACTTCTATTTTAAAGCAGAAATATTACACATAGTTTTGTAGCAAGTGGATTTTCTTTTAGAAGGAAATACAATTATTACAAACCTCAGCAACTCTCTGATTCAAAGACGTCTGGGCTGGACTTCATAGCGGAATGTAAAATTTTTTCAAGCCACTGTTGTTACCTCATTAGCTGGTTGTCAATGACATTTTTATTGGTTGTCTGTGATTGGTCACTTATTTTGTTTCAGATCTGCTATAGGAACATGAGCCTTCTACGGCGTGTCAAATAAATAACTGACCTAACCGTTACAGCAACGCAGATGAATAATAAGTACAGCGTTTCCCCAAATGAATCAGATAAATTTTCAGGTCATTAGAAATTATTAATGAAAATGGAAGCCTGATTTATGAACTGCTTGAATCATGCTGCAGAATTTTTCAATTTACAAATAGAAGACATTTACTAGCTTGAATTATGGCGTGCTGGCATTCGATTTGTTGGTAGTATCGTTGACTACATTGAAACAACTCAGCTGGTTTGAAGACAAGTAGTGAGATTCTGATGTACTGTAGACATCCCAGCCTTAGCTGTCGGGTGGTTCACTAGCTTCTGCCTTGGTGAGTAAATAACTGTTTATCGCAAATGTAAGCTGCACAGATTCTACACAGAAGTAGGTGTATTTTTAACATCTAAAATTTAGGAGTGATTTTACTAGGAAAAAAATGAAACAAAAGAAAACGGTAACAGACAATCAGAACAAGCAAAAACTTCCATTTATCTAGTCTGCTACACAACAGTCGAATTGCACTAGCTATTATTGTAAAAATACACTAATATTTTTGGTGGGTGTTTCTTTGCAAAAATGAAATCAAACACAATGCATGTGTGCCTAATTCTGCAAGCAGTCCCGAAAAAAATGGCTTGTACTATGTAAAACAAATTCAGTAGGGTCTACTAGCGTTTTACTATGCACAGATTTAACTTTGCAATATAAGCAAATGCATCAAAAAGAAGTTTTCCAAATTGTTGGCTAAAGTTTTCCGTCCCGGGCGAGTCGTACTCGGACACCGTGCTTACCAGGCAGAGTCCTAAAAGTTAATCCAACGGGCGCACGTGCCGTACACACATGAAAATAGTTTTCTTTGTCGAGCATTTTCCGAATTTCGTCTACTGTGAGAAACATATTCATTTATAATGTCGTGTTCGGTTTTCGCAGTTTTGCAAGTAGGCCTAACAAGAAAACTCTTCTAGTCATTGGATTATTTATCTTCGAAGGAAATTTCTTTCTCAAAGTTATAAGTCAGAAAAAAATTGTTTTTTTGGCTGTGTATTCAAATGTCAAGGCTTAAATTTGGAAAATTTACCAAGTGTGTTACATCGAAGTTGGCTCTATAAATGTAGGCTGTATTCATTTTATACTTATTATTTTGTTAGTTCAAAAAAAATTTAAACTTTTAACATTGCAAAATACACATATTTAGGCCCATACTGAAAATGTACAGCAAACCAAATCTATATTTAGCTTTTATCTTTCATTTAAATAATCTTACAGCTGAAAATGTGCAATGTCACATACAAATTACTACAGAAATGTTTCCTTATTTAATATATTCATAGTCGTCAACCTCACACGTGCATAAAACTTACAATCGATTAAATATTTGACTGAAAAAGATTGAAAAAAAAGATAATTAGTTCGATATGAATGAATAAGTTAGGTAAGACTATATTAATTTGTTTAATGTAAGCTAACAAAAATTCGTATTGATGCATTGTGCCTAACTTAGCGATTGTGAATTTTTTAGTTCAGAAGTTCGCCACTAGTGTTAGTACATTTTTATTTATTTAAGTACGCAATCCAACATTATGCAATTTAAAAAAATGTATTTTTTGTAATTTGCCTAATAGGTTTTGTACACAGTCAAATTAAATGTAGATGTCTGTATAAATAACATTTAAGTATATGTGTGAATATATGAACAGACAGGTTTGTGCTAGCCTATAATGATATGTTAAAATAATGTTTCCGTTTAATTTTTCTGCCTGAATTTTCTTGTGGACGATAATCACATTTGCCAACGTAATATTAATCACGTTGTTAGTGTTAAATAATACTTTAGTGTAAAATTACTCATGCTGTCAATGTAAGTATCCCCATTACTCTAACACGTTTTTTAGTATACGTTTACTCAAGTATGGAAATTGAAAAATGGCACTTCTGTGTATTTTCATGGTAAATTTGCACCTCGAACTTTCGTTTTTTAAGTGGCACGATGATTTTAATACAGTGATAGAGTAGGAATAAGAATGCGCAAATAGGTTATTTAATTCGTAGTGGTATATTTTTACACAAATATTAAAACGCAAACATCATAATTAATAAATATATTTAGATTAGTGTAACTAAATTTGAATTCCTAGCAACATTACCATATCAATTCAACTTCGCAACTGGCTTTCAAAGTATCTCATACCAAAAAGTACATTTACGCATAAATTTCATGTTTAAATTCACACGTTTATTTTAAAGTTTAACGCATTTCACCTCGGATTGTGTAGTATTCGGAAAGTATTTTGTTGGAAAATTTTTATTGGTGTGTCTAGAAAAAATTGCGACACATTTGCGAATGTTACTCAATTACATGTGTCCTCGAATTACAGCATGTACTTAAATGAGTCTCACAGAATTCTCACAAGTCAGTCCATTATCAAATTTTTAGTTAGACGCCCGACAAATAAGGTAGTAAAGACGATTCGAAATTTATAATGGTTTTCGTACAAAAAATTAAAGGATCCGTATTCTCACATTACAAAAGATTTTCCTTATATGTATAATTTTTCAATGGTAATATAATATCGTATAAAACAGCCACTTTGTTTATATGGGTTATATTTAAATTGGCACACTAAAATGTGACATAATTTAAAAAAAACCAGGCATTTATATCATATGAAAATGTTACAATTTGTTACAATAATAAACAGTTATCATGTGTCAGTTAAATAGAAGTAAATAAAAATACTATCTACTACACCAAAGTAATTACGTTAGTATTTTGTATGACGTAACAATTTAAGTCCCACTTGTGTGTCTTACGTATATGCCACTAGTTGTTAATAACATCACAGTTTGGTATTCTTACCCTTTAAATAAAAAAAAATTTGCTTCAAAAATCTCAGACTTCGAACTTAAATAATTGTGACTTCAGCTTTAAATTAACAGATAATAGTGAGTCATATTTTCTCTTCGTCAATTGTATACTATAAAGAAGGAAAGTAATGTTTTAGTAGGAAGTATCTGTCTGTGTGTGTGTTTCCTCAAGTAACTTCTAAAGAAGATTTGCGCTGTGCTNGTAATGTTTTAGTAGGAAGTATCTGTCTGTGTGTGTGTTTCCTCAAGTAACTTCTAAAGAAGATTTGCGCTGTGCTGTACCATTTTGAAATATTATTGGGCCTTGTGACCAGTGGTATCAGTGTAGACGTATGTGCGGCCAATCAGATTTCAGAATGCCACCAACACAGAACAGCACTCTATTGTACTGTGTCAATGTNGTAGACGTATGTGCGGCCAATCAGATTTCAGAATGCCACCAACACAGAACAGCACTCTATTGTACTGTGTCAATGTGTCCGGACTCCAAAATTTCCCAAACTTTCTGAACTAAAATTAATGGAAAAATATGTATTGTATGTTTAAAAACATTAATATTTCCGTTTGCCAATAAAAAATTTTTAAACGTAAATTTAAAAAGTTTACGCTTTTCCATATCATGTATGACCAATTTCAATATGATCTCAATCTTAGACAGTAAGTTGGGATAAGGTACTTATTAGCCNTTTCCATATCATGTATGACCAATTTCAATATGATCTCAATCTTAGACAGTAAGTTGGGATAAGGTACTTATTAGCCCACTTTCCGAAGGAAATAAAGTCTTAGGTAACTTTCCTGCCTATGTGTCTGTGTGAGTATGTGTGTGTGTATTTGTGTGTATGAGTCAGTGCCTGTGTGTCTGTGCGTGTGTGTGTCCCCTTTCAATTTTTGAACACTTGAACAGAATTACACGAAACTCGGTAAACGTATAGTANTTTCCATATCATGTATGACCAATTTCAATATGATCTCAATCTTAGACAGTAAGTTGGGATAAGGTACTTATTAGCCTACTTTCCGAAGGAAATAAAGTCTTAGGTAACTTTCCTGCCTATGTGTCTGTGTGAGTATGTGTGTGTGTATTTGTGTGTATGAGTCAGTGCCTGTGTGACTGTGCGTGTGTGTGTCCCCTTTCAATTTTTGAACACTTGAACAGAATTACACGAAACTCGGTAAACGTATAGTANACTGTGCGTGTGTGTGTCCCCTTTCAATTTTTGAACACTTGAACAGAATTACACGAAACTCGGTAAACGTATAGTACTAAATAAGGACACTAGAATTTTTTTATAGTTTTCTACCATGTCGGGCACTTCCTTTCGAAATGGCGGCAATTTTAAAATTTAGGGTGATATGCCATTTCTCGAAAACGATTCCACCGATTTAAACCATATTTTGTATGCTGACAAGGCAATGTGTAGGGGCCTAATCATTGAATTTCAAAGTAAATATTTTTATTGGTCCGCCTTTTTGGAAGACAGTGCTACATGAAAGAATAAAGCTTCTACGATATAACTCGAAAACTACTCAACCATTTTTGGACAAATTTGGCACGTCAGTAATATTATAATAGGCCAGATAAATATAGGCAATTTAACTTATTAGGCACTTATTTTAAAAATAGCACCCATACAAATTTTTTATATTTATTTGATGTAACTACCATACCATTTGATCAATATCAACCAAATTTTGTATGCTGATAGTATCTATTAAATGTATCGTATAAGTCAAACAACAAACAATTGTGGAAGCCATTTTGTAAGATAGCGCTGTATGAATAAATAAGGTTTTTGTGTAATATTGCGGGAAACTATTGACAAATTCCTACGAAGTTTAGCAAACATGTAGCAATACGGCAGTTGATATGTACAAATATTTTTCAGGTATGTGAGACACATATTTTCAAAATGGTGCCCATCTAGCTATTTTAGCATAATATGCTATATCTTCGAAACCATTTAATCAATTCCAACTTAACTTTGTATGCTGGGAGTATATATAACAAACATTAAATGTGTTTACACGGAGTCTCTTTTATCCTCCATTTTGTAAAATAGTGCCACATNTAACAAACATTAAATGTGTTTACACGGAGTCTCTTTTATCCTCCATTTTGTAAAATAGTGCCACATGCATAAATAAAGTTTTTATGTAATATCTCGGGAATTGACATATTCCTACCAAATATGGCAAACAAACAGTACTATGGTAGGTTATGTCAACCTATGTGTTCAAGGTATGTCAGACACTTATTTTAAAAATGTCTGCTATATAGCTATTTTAGGTTTGTATGTTAATCGTCGAAACCATGTAATAAATTCCAATGAAACTTTGTATGCTGACTGTATATACTACAACCATCAAATGAGTCAACACAAAATCTCTTCAGTCCACCATTTTGTAAAATAGTATCACATTACATATTAAAATGCCGTGATATTTCCGAAAAACAACCGATTTCCACCAAATGTTTTTCCTAAGTAGCGTTATGGTGAGTCATGTAAACTTATGCGTTTTCTGTGGCTCAGACACATATTTTCAAAATGATGTCCATGTAAATATTTCAGGATAGTGAACCCTATCATTGGAAATATTACACTTATCACCTCCGAAGTTGATGCTCCGAATCCTACCTTGCGATGAAGTTGATTGCAAGCTAGCTTCTTTTTACGAATTTTTCTGAATTCGAATCCCGGGTAAGTCACTCGTGTATTTCAATTTTCTTGGTTTCTCATGTTTCTGGTTTCATCTCTAATGAAATTGTTGCCAATGAGACGTCAACACCTACCTACCATCTAAACTTTTAAGAACTTCACTAAAATTTATTTGCACCCTTGTAGAGGAAAGAAGGCTCATAAGTTATCAGTCAATTATTTTTTTTTTTNTTTTTTTTTTTTTTTTTTTTTTTTTTTTTGCTACGAGCCTTGCAAATTTGGAGAAAGAAGTAAGGCCTAATTGCATACAATAACAACTTTACTCTTACGCCGCAACAGATACAATTGGACATATTTTATTGTGACAAACACCAAAGGATATCTCAAAGCAAACGTTTTATTATGATAAAATAATAGACCTCCTAACGAATATAATAAAAATCAGGCTTGCTGTCAGCATGCCTTGTTTTCCTCCACTCCTTTCCAGTTATAGATTTAGTTAAAAGAAGTCAGGAATATACATTACACACACCATAAGCTTATCAACTAGATAACAACATCTGTACGCAACAGTTTTTATAGGCGTAGAAATAAAACATCAAATATTTATATTCACTGAAAATGTTTTTGCATAGTGACTAGTTTAATGTTAAGCGTACATAAAGCAAATAATTAAAGATTCGTTGTATATTCAAGACTACTTATCCATAAAACACTAATCTTTTTCAGTTCTTATTGAAATAAATGCATTGTTGCGAGATTTTCCTGGTAAGATAATTTCTGGGCTTTTATTGGTTGCGTGCGTTGTAAAAGGAAAAAGCCATAATTTATGAGAAAACCTAACACATACACGGTAGTTAACTTCTCATGATTATTCGATACTAATACGCATAAATACTTCCAAAATCATAATGGAAACATTAATTTAGGTGAGTGTTACGTTGAACTTGCTCAAACCAGCTGTCAAGCCATACTCTGTCATCGTGGTCACGCAGTTATGAAACCTTTTGTCTATTAAACATCGAAGTCAATCATTTTGCTCGTAATACAATTGGGTGTCTTTGTTATTAAAATAAGTGTGAAAATATGTTAAAAGTTGTTTCCGCATTAAATATAATAATTTTCAAGTCTTTTGCGTTTTGTACTGCAAAATTGTGAATATTGTAAATGGAATAGTGGACATTCATTATGCCTAGTTTTATTTATACTTAAATTACAGAATAACGGTAACTTATACAGTTAATCAAATTTTCACTGCCCTCCTCAAACATTTTTTTTTTTATATGTGGCAGTTAAAAGAAGACGAAATTTCATGTGATACACAAAATTTCAATAACATGACAAACATCTTTTTTAAAATAAAGATCGTAGTATTTTAGAGTTTGATACTTCATCCCCATCATATAAGTTGTGGATACACCAACGCATTTTTACGAACCGTAAACAAATTTCATCTTATTGTTTTTATGTTTTCATGCTTTATATCGATGAACTTGTTTTATTGGTTTACGATTGATATTTTTTCAAGTATAATGTTGTATTATGACAAAAATATATGTATTTTTAATTCATTTATTGCAGCAATCACTCTTACACTAACAACTGGCAAAATAAATGTTATCTATGACGCAAAACACATGCTCTAACTTAATACATGATATATATGATCTGCCAAACGATTTTGTATTGTCATCATTCCAGCAACGCTAATGCATTCTTGTCATTACCAACATCGACGGAAAGATGTACATAGTACGAGAATAAACATTCCGACAATTCAATCATTTCGTTTTAGCAAAGTGCTCTTGCGCTATAATATGTTGATTATTTATAAACGTCATCATTGGTTGTACAAGAAGTAATGTAAATGAGGCAAGCTATTTTCAGGGGTACTTATAACATGAGCAGCAAGCATAGTATGATGATCAATCAGCAGCCGAGACACACATTGACTGTAACAAATAGAGGAAAAGTTATGCAAGCACATATTAAAAAAAATGTAAAATCTGACTGGAACTGAAAAGTAAGTAACAAAATAAACAAAACCTCCCTTGTTGCAGCCATATGATTCACAGTGTAGCACTCACCATCCCACGTATTTCCATATATAGGAATGGTAATCGAGCAAATTTTCCGCATCCCCATCTCCATATAGCTATCGGAAAAAAAATATTCAAAAATTAAAATAAAGAAATAGAAATTAGGCACACTTGAAAGGTAAGTTTGACAAACTTTCGTATATTCACATGCACTTTGTAGTTCTTATATTGTTGTTGGTATGTGCATCGTTTTAGATATTATATTGTAACTAAGAAGTTTGTATCGGTACTTGACAAGTTAGCCGACTAAGCCAGTTCCGTGTTTAATTAGAGAGTTTAGAGATTTTGGGTGTCATCAATGGTCTCGCGTGAGAGCCAGGGAGGATGAAATTGAGAAGGATGTGGAGCAACGGACTTTACGTTGCGGTTCCTTTTGCTCTGACTCCCGAGAAAATCCACCCAACAGAAGCATCTTCGAACACTATTTTCACGTGCCAAATACCGAGCGTAACACCACCGGGAGTTGAACCGAGATCACCTGAGTGAGAAATGAGAGCCCTAGCCACTATGCCAACCACGGACCCACGTTCAACTTGGAAAACACAACATTCGTCTACTTGTGTGCCAAATATTCTTAATTATTTAATTGTTCATACATCAAACTACGCTTCAATAAATTCATCGCAACTAGTGGAAAACTTTTCTCTGTTCAGTAGTTTGATCAATTACGGCTAGGAAATGTACCCCTAAATATTCGTTCTTAGAAGAAGGCAAGGAATGCTGCGAACAATCACGTGAGCGATCTCTCGGGATGTCTCAACCCTCCAGCCCAAGCCCAAGACTACCTCCTCGGGCGCCTACACGCCTGTCCTTGAGAGCAGACAATACCTCCCCTACTGTGGCAGCTCACTGCCAGCCATCCCCTCCCTTCCCGGACTGCACTAGTGGCGAGACGAGGAAAATTACGCAGCGAGTAGGCAGCACCACGAGACGGGCCTCAAAATTCCCAAAACATACCTACCTTTAGTTTTAGTAAAATTTCTTCAAATACAATGCTGTGACAATACTTTTTTTTTTNAATTCCCAAAACATACCTACCTTTAGTTTTAGTAAAATTTCTTCAAATACAATGCTGTGACAATACTTTTTTTTTTACATAATATTACTCAGAAAACTATAGCTCATTCGACTATAATTTTTGTTTCAAGTATTTATTTTCCAATAAACTAAAAATCATGCGTAAAGTTACGCAATTTCATAATTTAAAAAAACCTATTTTACACTGATAGAATGGAAAAGTATAGCCATAGCTCGAACAATTCAAGTGTTTACTTATACAGAAAAAAATTCGTCACCATATCTTTAATAGTTCCAAAATAATCATTGTTAAAAAAACCACTGTGCGTTTCTCACTCGAGATGAGACTATATACTACTTTTAATAGCTCAAATGATTCAACAACTTACAATTTCATTATTAATTTACTTTAAATTTCCGGTTTGTGTGTTACGTTTATGTTCAGTAAGTATTGCAACATGCTTTATGATTTATTGCCAATAACGTTCCTTCTATCAGTTACAAAGGCCACTTTTTGATAGTTATAAGGTAACACCAGTGTTGTTTTGACGATGTATCCTTTCACTTGAGCTGGTTCTGACGCGTTAAATCCATGCTGTTTGTGATTGTTTTGGCAATTTAACACAAAATGATCTTGACGATCCCTGTCCTATTCAAGGAATATAATGTCCTGCCTGCTACATAACTGTCAAAAAGCGGCTTTCATAGTTTAGACATACTTTTCTGCCATGTATTGCTGTTTTTTTCTTGTTAAGAGTTATGTATACTATTCACACAGGTAGCGGCACTACAGTTATTTTGCCAAGTTTTGTAATGTTAAAAAAATACACTTAGAGAGAGTCGGATCTTGGCAAAACATATTTCGAGAAGTATCACAGGATTCAACAAATATTTTATTTTTATTTGCCATTATAACTGAAAGGCAGAGAAATATGTCACATCAAAATGCTGTAATTATAAAGAAATCTTGCAATTTACTGCACCAAATGTATGAATATAAGTCTTCCTTGCTAGGTGCTATAAATCTTTTTGGAGATGACACANATGCAATTTACTGCACCAAATGTATGAATATAAGTCTTCCTTGCTAGGTGCTATAAATCTTTTTGGAGATGACACACTGTTATAGTTTATCAAAACTAAATAAGTACAGATGACAATGCTAGTCATGCAATATGATATATAAAACTACTTAAGGAATATGTGTGAATATCTTAGTAACCAACGTTGATAAAACGAATTATGTATTATTTACCTTGCGCAAAATTAACAGCAACCCCAAACTTGTAAACACGTAAAGTACCATTAGTTATGAGTTACTTATATGAATTTCGAAAATATCAATGTCACCAAAACAGCCAGCAAACTTTTACCAATTGCGAGTGCTCTCAGGAGTATGAATGATATGCCTACAGACATACTAAGTAAAGTCCATCATTCATAAATCAACACTAGTCAGCTCCGGCATCTTATTGTTATATTGAGGACAGCGTCAGCACCTACACACAAGTAATACAGAACAGAGCTGTTGGCGAGGGAGGCCCAAGTCATGTTGAGCTACTCAAATAAAATGTATGTATCGTTGCTGTGGACTGAATGTTATGACAGGAAGCTACGAGCAGCACGTCAAGTTGAAGTTGCATATTGAGGGCTCTCCACAATTTTGCCGAATACCGTACCGCCGGAGGGGAGATCTGCCGGCTCTTTGGTGCNGTTGCATATTGAGGGCTCTCCACAATTTTGCCGAATACCGTACCGCCGGAGGGGAGATCTGCCGGCTCTTTGGTGCTATGTTTTGCAAGCTATAATTGTCTTATTGTGTTTCAGATTTTCCCCTGACCAAGTAGCTGACGTGTCCCTGCAGATTGTTGGATTTGTCAGCGCTGACTGATTCATAATATCATAAAATAGTTACGGACATAATCTAAATGGATCTAAGTTCTCTTACATTAGTACAATATGGGGCGACATCAGGGGTGGCTTTGCAACTAGGCCTACTATGGATGGCACTGGCCTAGGGGCAGTTTTTTGGGGCAGGAACGTATGAGAAACCAGTTACGGGACTTGATTGATTGTAAGATAGCGTCACATGAAGAAATAACTTTTTATGTTATATCNGTATGAGAAACCAGTTACGGGACTTGATTGATTGTAAGATAGCGTCACATGAAGAAATAACTTTTTATGTTATATCTCGATACACTGATACCAACCAAATTTGACAAACAAGAAGTAAAATTTTAGGCCATTTAAGTTTCTATGTTTTAGATGGTTCAGACACTTTTTCAAAATGGCGGTCATTAGTAAAACTAAGTACCAAAATTTCAATTTAACTTTGTGCGCAGGCAGAACCTATCAAAACAATAAATTGTGTCTACACGTATAACACCACATTACTAAATGAAAATTTTGTCACATCTTGGAAAAAAATTAACATATTCCTACCAGATTTTGCTAGCAAGTAGTACTACGGCAGGTGATGTGAAAGGGTATGTTTTAAATGGGACATATATTTATTCTCAAAACGGTGTCCATACAGACATTTTAAATTAGTATGCTTTATCATCGAAACAATGTAATCAATTACAACTTAGCTTGTATGCTGGCAGTAATTATTACAACATCTAAATTGGTCAACACAAAGTCTCTTCTGCACCATTTTGCAATATAGCGTATCTTGTNGCAGTAATTATTACAACATCTAAATTGGTCAACACAAAGTCTCTTCTGCACCATTTTGCAATATAGCGTATCTTGTTCCTAAGGCATGGTTCTCCTTCTAGTCACAGCTGCAGAAAGATACTTTATACCTTTGATGGGCATACGATCGGCAGCCCGAGAGGGAGACATATAAAGCCTTCGTGCAAAGAGACGAAATTCACGTCGAGTTGGAACAGCTTATTTNAATTCCCAAAACATACCTACCTTTAGTTTTAGTAAAATTTCTTCAAATACAATGCTGTGACAATACTTTTTTTTTTTTTTTACATAATTTTACTCAGAAAACTATAGCTCATTCGACTATAATTTTTGTTTCAAGTATTTATTTTCCAATAAACTAAAAATCATGCGTAAAGTTACGCAATTTCATAATTTAAAAAAAACCTATTTTACACTGATAGAATGGAAAAGTATAGCCATAGCTCGAACAATTCAAGTGTTTACTTATACAGAAAAAAATTCGTCACCATATCTTTAATAGTTCCAAAATAATCATTGTTAAAAAAACCACTGTGCGTTTCTCACTCGAGATGAGACTATATACTACTTTTAATAGCTCAAATGATTCAACAACTTACAATTTCATTATTAATTTACTTTAAATTTCCGGTTTGTGTGTTACGTTTATGTTCAGTAAGTATTGCAACATGCTTTATGATTTATTGCCAATAACGTTCCTTCTATCAGTTACAAAGGCCACTTTTTGATAGTTATAAGGTAACACCAGTGTTGTTTTGACGATGTATCCTTTCACTTGAGCTGGTTCTGACGCGTTAAATCCATGCTGTTTGTGATTGTTTTGGCAATTTAACACAAAATGATCTTGACGATCCCTGTCCTATTCAAGGAATATAATGTCCTGCCTGCTACATAACTGTCAAAAAGCGGCTTTCATAGTTTAGACATACTTTTCTGCCATGTATTGCTGTTTTTTTCTTGTTAAGAGTTATGTATACTATTCACACAGGTAGCGGCACTACAGTTATTTTGCCCAGTTTTGTAATGTTAAAAAAATACACTTAGAGAGAGTCGGATCTTGGCAAAACATATTTCGAGAAGTATCACAGGATTCAACAAATATTTTATTTTTATTTGCCATTATAACTGAAAGGCAGAGAAATATGTCACATCAAAATGCTGTAATTATAAAGAAATCATGCAATTTACTGCACCAAATGTATGAATATAAGTCTTCCTTGCTAGGTGCTATAAATCTTTTTGGAGATGACACACTGTTATAGTTTATCAAAACCAAATAAGTACAGATGACAATGCTAGTCATGCAATATGATATATAAAACTACTTAAGGAATATGTGTGAATATCTTAGTAACCAACGTTGATAAAACGAATTATGTATTATTTACCTTGCGCAAAATTAACAGCAACCCCAAACTTGTAAACACGTAAAGTACCATTAGTTATGAGTTACTTATATGAATTTCGAAAATATCAATGTCACCAAAACAGCCAGCAAACTTTTACCAATTGCGAGTGCTCTCAGGAGTATGAATGATATGCCTACAGACATACTAAGTAAAGTCCATCATTCATAAATCAACACTAGTCAGCTCCGGCATCTTATTGTTATATTGAGGACAGCGTCAGCACCTACACACAAGTAATACAGAACAGAGCTGTTGGCGAGGGAGGCCCAAGTCATGTTGAGCTACTCAAATAAAATGTATGTATCGTTGCTGTGGACTGAATGTTATGACAGGAAGCTACGAGCAGCACGTCAAGTTGAAGTTGCATATTGAGGGCTCTCCACAATTTTGCCGAATACCGTACCGCCGGAGGGGAGATCTGCCGGCTCTTTGGTGCAATGTTTTGCAAGCTATAATTGTCTTATTGTGTTTCAGATTTTCCCCTGACCAAGTAGCTGACGTGTCCCTGCAGATTGTTGGATTTGTCAGCGCTGACTGATTCATAATATCATAAAATAGTTACAGACATAATCTAAATGGATCTAAGTTCTCTTACATTAGTACAATATGTGGCGACATCAAGGGTGGCTTTGCAACTAGGCCTACTATGGATGGCACTGGCCTAGGGGCAGTTTTTTGGGGCAGGAACGTATGAGAAACCAGTTACGGGACTTGATTGATTGTAAGATAGCGTCACATGAAGAAATAACTTTTTATGTTATATCTCGATACACTGATACCAACCAAATTTGACAAACAAGAAGTAAAATTTTAGGCCATTTAAGTTTCTATGTTTTAGATGGTTCAGACACTTTTTCAAAATGGCGGTCATTAGTAAAACTAAGTACCAAAATTTCAATTTAACTTTGTGCGCAGGCAGAACCTATCAAAACAATAAATTGTGTCTACACGTATAACACCACATTACTAAATGAAAATTTTGTCACATCTTGGAAAAAAATTAACATATTCCTACCAGATTTTGCTAGCAAGTAGTACTACGGCAGGTGATGTGAAAGGGTATGTTTTAAATGGGACATATATTTATTCTCAAAACGGTGTCCATACAGACATTTTAAATTAGTATGCTTTATCATCGAAACAATGTAATCAATTACAACTTAGCTTGTATGCTGGCAGTAATTATTACAACATCTAAATTGGTCAACACAAAGTCTCTTCTGCACCATTTTGCAATATAGCGTATCTTGTCCCTAAGGCATGGTTCTCCTTCTAGTCACAGTTGCAGAAAGATACTTTATACCTTTGATGGGTATACGATGGGCAGCCCGAGAGGGAGACATATAAAGCCTTCGTGCAAAGAGACGAAATTCACGTCGAGTTGGAACAGCTTATTTATTACAGTATTCTTTTACATAATAAATTATAATTCAAAATGATTAATTACATTTCAGCTGTAGACATATTCTGTGCTAAACGACCAGACATCACAAGCTGCCAAGGAAAGCCAAAAAGAGCCCTTGGGACCATTGGGTCACAGTATATATACATTTTGTCAGAAGGAGTCACTAGGTCATGGATGACCAGAGTTGGCCTGCCTTACCCTAGCTACTGGGAGACTGAGTATATTTTTTATGAGGGTTCCTTTCTCGTAGCACACTTGGCTAGTAGTCATGCTTTTACTACCCCGCTNGTGCTAAACGACCAGACATCACAAGCTGCCAAGGAAAGCCAAAAAGAGCCCTTGGGACCATTGGGTCACAGTATATATACATTTTGTCAGAAGGAGTCACTAGGTCATGGATGACCAGAGTTGGCCTGCCTTACCCTAGCTACTGGGAGACTGAGTATATTTTTTATGAGGGTTCCTTCCTCGTAGCACACTTGGCTAGTAGTCATGCATTTACTACCCCCTGTCAACATTGCTCCAAATACGGTAACAGACAAACTACGAGCTCTGATTGACTAGGTCATGGTTCACAGCGTGGTTTGAGCAACGCTCTTATCATAGTTCTATAAGGTTCCATGAGTCAGCCGAGAGCTGTGTGACGTATAAAAACACCAGCATGGTTAATATTTTTAGGCTTCAGTCAGGCGGCTGTAGTAATATGGAGAAAATGTACCTATCTACTTTCCTTACTTTAAATGAAAAGCAAAATTTCGGGGCATAAGAAGTGCCAATGTAAAAATTGTGTTTTTGCGACTTATTTTGAGGAAATGTCTATCAATTCCTACCACATTTTGCAAATCCTATCTTAGGCCATATTAATCTATATGTTTTAAGACGAGCAGACATTTATTGGCGGATTTGTAAAGATTTTTAGCTTAGTATGCTATTTCTACGACACCATGTATCCAAATTCAAGTTAACTTAATATGCTGGCAGTATATATGTATTACAACCATCGAATATGTCTACATAGCCTTTTCTGTGAATTATGATTTAAGATTTCAATCTCTCTGAAAAAAGACCTGTTTCTAGTGATTTATTACAAATACNTATCATAGTTCTATAAGGTTCCATGAGTTAGCTGAGAGCTGTGTGACGTATAAAAACACCAGCATGGTTAATATTTTCAGGCTTCAGTCAGGCGGCTGTAGTAATATGGAGAAAATGTACCTATCTACTTTCCTTACTTTAAATGAAAAGCAAAATTTCGGGGCATAAGAAGTGCCAATGTAAAAATAGTGTTTTTGCGACTTATTTTGAGGAAATGTCTACCAATTCCTACCACATTTTGCAAATACGTAATCCTATCTTAGGCCATATTAATCTATATGTTTTAAGACGAGCAGACATTTATTGGCGGATTTGTAAAGATTTTTAGCTTAGTATGCTATTTCTACGACACCATGTATCGAAATTCAAGTTAACTTAATATGCTGGCAGTATATTGTATTACAACCATCAAATATGTCTACATAGCCTTTTCTGTGAATTATGATTTAAGATTTCAATCTCTCTGAAAAAAGACCTGTTTCTAGTGATTTATTACAAATATACACAAGACATTAACAATATTTGTAAAACTTTTTTTATCAATACTATAATCAAAAATCATCATATCCACATAAATNTACACAAGACATTAACAATATTTGTAAAACTTTTTTTATCAATACTATAATCAAAAATCATCATATCCACATAAATAACTCTATTTAATACATTGGTCAATTTATTTATTTCCTCAGATGTGATTGACTTAAAAAGTAAAGAATCTGGATCTGAATAACTTGTATATTTTGATGTATTATTATTATTTCCCATATTTTGGGGTAGTAGCAATATTTACAAAATAGTTATTAAATTCATTAGCAACATCTAATGGTTATGATATAATTTTATTGTTTCATAATAACTGTATTTTTATATTTCCGCTATACGGAACCCTTAAATTATTCGTTTTTGTATTGTTCCAAATGATTCACTTAAAAGCGAAGTGGCAATATGCGATAGAGCGACATAATTTTTAGTTGAAATTGGGACAAGCAGTATGTGAAGAACTCTTCGCACCAGACAATATTATATGTAAAAACGGTATTTAAAGATAGCAGCGTAGCAGTTACAGCCAAAGTAAGTATGTAATTGATAACATTACAAATTCGTCTTAGCCTCATTCCAGTGAAAAGCATTTGTAAAAATGTTAATATACAAATGGAGATCAAGGAAATTGCAGGGTACAAATGTAAAGATAACATCACAAAAAAACTGAAAAGCAAAGTCAACTTTAAGCTCCAGAAATCTGATGACATTCAAATATGATTCATATGTGTTTCATATGTGTGCCCTCTATGCTCTCTTCACTTGAACTTGGGGAAGAAGAGTAATGTATATTTGTATGTAAACAGTTTCCTGGAGCTACATAAATAAATGTATGTACAGCAGTACTGAATGTAACATAATTTGTTGTTGGTATGCAAAGAATGGGACACTGATAAAACTTACCAACATGCAATGATAAAGCAAACCAAGTGATGCACCAAACAATTAATGAGTAACTTATGGTTCAATAGAATAAATGTGCACATTTACACTGCACACTATTACAGGTTTCCAACAGACAGCTGGTAAAAATATTGTGTGTCGTTGGCCAATTTAACAGCTCTCGTACGAGTCACACTTCACCTTACATAAGAAAAAAGCTGTAATACAACAAATATTCAAAAATAACTGGCCGGTATTGCACCACCAAATTCATAATTGCATAGCTGATACACAACCTATGAAACTTTTAAACTTGCAAACTCCATTCTAAATTCACAAATATCAACACAGTCAAATTAAAAAGGCATCATAAATTAACGCTACCATTCTGAGTATTGCTAAAGAGTGGCTGGCCTTTACACCGTAATTGTCAATTTTCTTAGTAAAAACTGTTTTTCAGCACCTTGTTTCTTGTTAGTCCACAACACAGGGAAAATCACGAACATTGTCAAACACAAACTAATATGCAACAGCATGTATGGTNTTTCTTGTTAGTCCACAACACAGGGAAAATCACGAACATTGTCAAACACAAACTAATATGCAACAGCATGTATGGTCATTTCTTGCATTAAAAAGAATTAACAACTTTTACAGCAGGGAACTGTGTAAACCTTGGATATTTTGTAACTGCATACACAGCATATAAGTGTTGCTAAAGTTAATTAACTAATTTATTTATNTTTCTTGTTAGTCCACAACACAGGGAAAATCACGAACATTGTCAAACACAAACTAATATGCAACAGCATGTATGGTAATTTCTTGCATTAAAAAGAATTAACAACTTTCACAGCAGGGAACTGTAAACCTTGGATATTTTGTAACTGCATACACAGCATATAAGTGTTGCTAAAGTTAATTAACTAATTTATTTATTATAAAATCGCTACAGCTATCCCGTGATGAGCAGTAGCCCTGGGATATAGGATTAGTCGACAATGTTACAAAACAAACTTACCACCTATACAAAATATTTCGGTACATCATTACAGGCACATTACATACGTAAATCATATAAACACATGATTACAAGAGAAGAGCAAAAAACAAACAAATACCAATGCACATTCTGTGAACAGGTAAGAAATTTAGTACTATCGTATGCATTATACATTACATATTCATAAATTATTCAACAGAATAAAAAAACATGTTGCAGATGATATTTTTCAGGTTAACATTACTTTTTTTTGTGTTTATTTCATTAAGATTATTTAGTTCAGTAGGTAGTTTGTTGAAATAGCTGATACCTGCAAAATGGACACCTTTCTACACAATATGCAGGCGTTTGCTGTGCAAATGTAAATTACAATTTTTCCTAGTATTGTAGAGATATATTGCATAGTTTTTATCAAAATCAGTAGGATTCTTTCTAACATGCTTTATTAATGAAAAATGGCATTGGCCTGTAAACGTTAAAACAACCCACTTTTTTTAACAATTGATGCACAAGTCAGTTCTTTTACTTTGCAAATATTTCTGATGGCTCTGTTATGGAGTCTGAAAACTTTGATAGTTTGAGAATGAGGTGCCCACTAAATGATACAGTATGACATAACAGCATGAAAATATGAAAAATAAATTTGTTTAAGGGAGGATGTAATTAGAAGATATGATAAATTATGTAAAGCGAAACATGCTGCACTCAATTTTGGGACTATGTTATCAATGTGAGTATTCCAATGAAGATGGCTGCCAATATGTAAGCCTAGAAATTTTGTAGGCTGACTTTCTTTCAAATCATAGTTTCTATACTTTATTAAAAGAAAGATCATAGTACTGTTGTTTTTATGTAAGGAATTTCATGAAAACTGTTTTATGCAAATTTAAAGAAAGGATCTTTGCTGTAAATCATTTATCTAGATATGAATAGTCTCATTTAATGTCACCATAAGTGCTGTCGGATTCTCATTGTTTCATAAAAATGTAGTAGGTACACTGAAGAGTAAAAAGAACTGGTATAGGCGTGCGTATGCAAATAACAGAGGTATGGAACCAATCAGAGTAACGCGATGCGATCTGCAGCTAGATCGGTTACTGCTGCTACAATGGCAGGTTATCAAGATTTAAGTGAGTTTTAAAGTGGTGTTATATTCGGCGCACGAGAGATGGGACATATCATCTCCGAGGTAGTGATAACATTTGGATGTTCGCGTACGACCATTTCACGAGTGTACCGTGAATATCGGGAATCCGGTAAAACATCACATCTTCGACATCGCTGCGGCCGGAAAAAGATCGTGAAAGAACGGGACAAACGACGACTGACGAGAATCATTAAACGTGACAGACGTGCAACCCTTTCTCAAATTGGCGCAGATTGGATTTGTGGACTGCCCTGCAGGATTCATGGTGTGAATTACCTCCTGCATGCCTTCAGACATTAGTCGAGTTCATTCCACGTCGTCTTGCGGCACTTCTGAGTGCTCGGGGGGCCCTACACGATATTAGGGAGGTGTACCAGTTTTTTTGGCTCTTCAGTGTATAATCCACAAAGAGTAGAATGTTGGAATACAGATAATTTATATATAGCGTAATAAAAGTAAATAAATATAATAGAGGTCCANAACAAAGAGTAGAATGTTGGAATACAGATAATTTATATATAGCGTAATAAAAGTAAATAAATATAATAGAGGTCCAATGATGGAACCTTAGGGAACAAATCCTTTTTTGAGAGAGACGTGTATTTATACCATATGAATTTATTGCAACCTGGTGATGTCTATGAGACAAGTAAGATGAAAACCATGATAAATTACGTGTCTCCTCGGAGGGAATTCAGTGAGTAAAAATCAATTCAGTGGGAAGTGGTTGTTTTTATTTCACTGCCGGCCGCTTGACAGCAGTATGACTGTTTTGGGTCTTCTACCCACTGCATCACCACAACCTTCTGACATCATCTTAACTTATTGTGTGTGTCTGGCATGTGAAATGGCCATTCAACCGACTCACTCAACATTTAGTGGTGTATAAGAGGGTCAACACTCTCGTTAGGTAGGCATAACAGGATTATTGCATCATTACGACGACGTCCCCTCATCGCGGGGTGAACTGAGGAGAGCCAAGTGGGCGAACGGCCCTCACTCTGGATGAGTCTCTTATGCTCTGGCGCCTTTCACAACTCTACAAGTACAGTATAAAGTAGATTATCTGGACTAATAGGGCCAAAGGTAATTCGGATAACCGAAAATCCGGATAACTGAAATGTGTTGAAAATTAAAACGAAATAATTTTGTTAATAAACGATTTCACACAACGTAAAATTTATTACACATGCATAGAACATGGTAAGCTTATCGAAAACAGAAANTGTTAATAAACGATTTCACACAACGTAAAATTTATTACACATGCATAGAACATGGTAAGCTTATCGAAAACAGAAACTGTAAATAAAATTAAAAAATTAAATTAGTTGACAAGTAACCACCCCCTCCCGGACGTGTTTACTGTGAACAACGCGTGAAAGGGCACATCACAACAGCCGACTAAAGTGTTGGTCTCTCCTCCGCGGGTAAGGGAAACACTGTGACGAAAGAGACTTTAGTGTTTATTCTATTTTCTTTATTTTCAAAATTAGTCCGGATAACTGGTCGTCCCTATAACCGAAGTTTGGATAATTCCGTATTCTAAAAGCTGGTATCTTATTCTCACCTTTCCTGAGACCACTACATCCCGTCAGTGTGCATAATTTCTTGTTCTGTGGTGGGAATAGAAATATAGATTTATAATTGGCTTCTTGTTTGCATTTTAATTGTGATATCGATTGTTTGAGTATGACGTGTGTGAAGTACAGTAAATAGATGTATTGAGTGAAATACGTATNTGTTAATAAACGATTTCACACAACGTAAAATTTATTACACATGCATAGAACATGGTAAGCTTATCGAAAACAGAAATTGTAAATAAAATTAAAAAATTAAATTAGTTGACAAGTAACCACCCCCTCCCGGACGTGTTTACTGTGAACAACGCGTGAAAGGGCACATCACAAGAGCCGACTAAAGTGTTTGTCTCTCCTCCGCGGGTAAGGGAAACACTGTGACGAAAGAGACTTTAGTGTTTTTTCTATTTTCTTTATTTTCAAAATGAGTCCGGATAACTGGTCGTCCCTATAACCGAAGTTCGGATAATTCCGTATTCTAAAAGCTGGTATCTTATTCTCACCTTTCCTGAGACCACTACATCCCGTCAGTGTGCATAATTTCTTGTTCTGTGATGGGAATAGAAATATAGATTTATAATTGGCTTCTTGTTTGCATCTTAATTGTGATATCGATTGTTTGAGTATGACGTGTGTGAAGTACAGTAAATAGATGTATTGAGTGAAATACGTATGCATAAAACACATGTATAGGTGAACGAAAACTGATATGGCTCACAAGGCCTGCAAGTGGTCGTAGCTGCGTAAAAAAAAGCCAAAATGGTGCAAACAAGATCACATTACACAAAATAAAAAAAGCCCGTCAGTCGACGGTGGGATGCTGTGAACATGGAAGGTGAGACAAAGACAAAATAATTTTTACTAATGTTAAACAAATATGGTTCACAAAAATGATCAAAACAAAAGTTGATCACCCTCTGTGACGCGATTCATGTGCAACACATACGGCCGGCTGGATCCAACCAACTGGGCCACACTTTGACTGTAACAATCCAGTTAAAACAAACACTGAAAATAATTCCACATAATGCTACATCCGTCAACACTTGTTAATTGCTTTAACACATTTNGGGCCACACTTTGACTGTAACAATCCAGTTAAAACAAACACTGAAAATAATTCCACATAATGCTACATCCGTCAACATGCTACACTTGCTACATCCGTCAACACTTGTTAATTGCTTTAACACATTTTACAACAGGTAGTATGCTCATTAATTAAGATTCTAATTAGAAATGCACATTGCCGCAATATAAAGCACTATAAATATGTGGTGCCTTAAGTGCTGATGCTATAATTTGCCCGTAGGCTTTAAACTACGTATGATTTAATAAAACACCTTTTATGACGTAGCTACTGACTAGCGCATTCCGTTCGTGAATGGGTCACAGGACATCTTCACGCATGAAAGTCTCTGTCAAGCACGCATGTATCTAGGGTACGGGCATACTAGCACTAGATATAAGATTACTGTAATATGAGTCTCCACACAAGTCTCTCACCCGTAAAAGGATGTAGTAGCTCTTGCCCCCCCCCCTGTTTTTTTGCCCTACTGAAAAAAAAACAGTATGAAAATGTTGTAAACACAGATTTGTGTTCTGTTTTTAAATTGTTTCTTAATTTTTTATACTCACAGAATAATGTTCACATATGGTTGCCCATACTGTTAGATATGAGTTTGTGTCTGTTTGAATAGTACTCGTGATGCTTTTAGACTGTTCTCAAACTGAAAGTTCTGTTCCATACTGTTTAAGCTTTCAGAATATACTGCTCAGTCATTATCAACTTGACGAAATAAACATTTATGTCAAAAATGAACTGACACACTCACCGTAGGATTTTTATAATCTTCTGAATGTATTATTATACAATAAAATCACATACTATCATGGACAGTTCTACAAACATACTGTTATATGATACTTTCATATGTCTGCAAACGTACTGTTGCATTACACATTTATACTGTCAAGCAATGTCATTGTTTGGTATAAACAGCATCAGTATAGCTGATACTCACTAAGGTGGTATACTTTAATACAGTATTTGGTAATTAAAAAACAGGTTTTGTGTATAAGGAAGACTCCTTTTAGTGTACTCTTATTTAACATGATTCAGGTAATGAAGATGAGTTTTTGTTATCTTCAAACTACAACAGTGTTAACTACCGGCCCTTCCAAATTCTTTGCTTATTTAACTTCGAAAAGTTATAACTTATGAAATCTCTACTTTTGTTGGTTGTGAATCAAGATTTGGATAAAATATAATTGTATGAACTGAATAAAATCAGCCCAGAACCTGAATTTTGTTTAAAATTGTTGGTGTTATACCAGCACTTCTTTGCATGCTCTAAATGATAGTGGTATATCAGATATTAATTAAAAAAATGTATGCCAATATCACGAGATATGTTTTGGTTCTGTATATTATTTTTTGAAACTACTTGGATGCTGTAGATTCAACTTTTNGGCCAATATCACGAGATATGTTTTGGTTCTGTATATTATTTTTTGAAACTACTTGGATGCTGTAGATTCAACTTTTACAAATTGTTGGGGGAATATACTTCATGTTCCACACATTGGCTAAAATCTGGTGTTTTTTTCTGTGTTTGGTTGATAAAAGTGATTTTCCATTAAAAATGGTAGGCATAATTTTGGGGCATGACTGAGCAATTTCTGTAATTCTCAAATATGCCATTTTAATTATTTTTTCCTAAGTAAGTTATATTAAAATAACTGGGTAACAAATTTTGACTCAGACTCCAGCACATTCTTTGGACACAAATCAACTGTCAAGTACAGTTGCTATGAAAAACTTGTCAAATGCAAATGAGATCATATTAATTTTGTAACAGAGTACCAAGTTAAATTAAATTTGACGTTTCAAGTAAAAAGGAAAATACTAGGTCAGTCAGTGGGTTATAGGTTATTTACGTTAAATCAGAATATTACAGCACAACTCTTTGTGTTAAGCAAATTTATTCTTGTTCGACTGTCACAGAAAAGAAACATCACAGTTTTAAAAATAAAAATCACGTAATCCCGTCAATTATAAATCGCCTGCCACTTGCTAGCTTATGAATGTTTTAATTGGGGATAAACACGATTGTTTACGTTAAATCGGAATACTCTGACACAAAAATCATTGCATTATACAAATTTAATCATCTTTTAATTGTCANATTGTTTACGTTAAATCGGAATACTCTGACACAAAAATCATTGCATTATACAAATTTAATCTTCTTTTAATTGTCAGACAAAAATTATTACAGTTTGAGAAATATAAAACACGAAATTGCAATAATTTTAACTCGCGTGACACTTGCTGTACATGTATTCTTATGGGAGAAACCTGATTGTTTTGGGTAAGATTACTTCTAGCGCCGTTAGTTGGCACGCCACTGTGAGCTTCACCAAGCGTACGCAAAACGACAGCAAGTAGCAAGACCTACCTTTATGACTGTGGGCTTAACTCAAGGGCACATTAAAAAAACCCTCCCTGCTTTTGACGTCACGCTAAGCTGCCAACTTAAGAAACACATTAACACATCTGGCGTTAACAATAACTGTCAAAAACAAAAATATACGATGGGTTTTAAAATTACATTTAAAATAAAACAATTAACATACAGAAAAATAGTATTTCAATTTGAAAACAAAAATAATTGTGCAGCCAAAAATATACATGTTACCAACAACATACATGTAGTGATACATAAACATAGGCAACTGCCAACATAACTGTCCCCCAGATTAATAAAGAACACGTCACAGATTATACATATTTTTTCTCCAGTTGCTCGTTTCAAATCTATAACCCTAATCAAAGGTTTCTTCATTATTTAATCATTTTTGTCCCACATGAGAAAAAATTTATAGACTATAACTGAAACCGTACAAGCTTCACAAATATGTTAAGTATTCCTCTATGCCATATCAATATTTGACTTTCAATGTCCGGTCATAAAGTTTAAATACAATTACTTGTAAAAAAAAAAGAAAATGCTAGGGCGATGGGATTTCTCCGCCTTAAAGGTTTACATTTTTTTCAAATTCAGTGTTCAGAATTCGTTTTCGCTGAAATTTCTTATTTTAATTTAACGGTCATAAATAAGCCTTACCTTTAATCAGCGTTACCATGAGCCTAATAAACGAAAATTATCAGGGAGGATATTTATCTACCTGCACTGCAAAGACTAATCAGCGAGTCCTTGGACTCTCGAATGAGTGGAATACATCAAAAACTTTTCAAAATGTACTTTTACAAAAAAAAGTTTGAAAATTATATAAAAAAATCCGAGTGATATGGACTTCGGTAAATATTTTGCAAATTTCAGGTCTCATCGTTTTTTAAATTTTCTTTAAATTTTTCTACGAACCTATTTAATTAAAAAAAAAATATTTACTAAATATTCTTCTTGGGTGCACTACCGTCCTATCAACAACATTATCAGCTGTTTATACTGAATATTTGTGACAGAGTAGCATTCTCTCGATAGTAAAAACAACGCTTCTCTTTGGAAACGACTACACAAGAGTCACTGAGGTGGTTTCTGTTAGAAAAAAAAACGTCAAAACGTTAGTTTTAGCAACAAATATATTTGTTACACAATTTGAGTCAATATTCGGGCCAGATAAAATCGCCGTAAATCCGCAAAGAAAACACAGCTAAATCAGTAAAATTCCGTCACTGATACCGTCAATAGGGTGTTAGACAATTTCTGCAAATTTTCGTAAAATTTTACGGAGATGTAGAGTAAATTTACGAAAAGGCATTCTGTAATGACGGATAACGGAAATGAGCTCCGTAAATATAAAGTACGGAAGTTCTTCGTATTCTTATGGCTTCTATTATAAGACACGAACAATGCCGATAATTCTTGAAGCGTATAAAATCCCATCTTCAGAATATTACTTCTTGTAAAATAGTAGTAGGTGAGTGGCGAACCACTCATGGAGTGCCAATTCTTTTATTCTTTTTCAAATTTTCCTACAGAATAAACCCTCCTGTTTGCACAGTGAAATACGCACACAACGAAAATAAAACAANAACTACTTGTGGAGTGCCAATTCTTTGATTAATTTTAAAATTCCTTTACAGGACAAAACTTTCTGTATACACAGTGGAATACGCACACAACAAAAATAAAACTGCTTTTTCGTAAACTCGTTTTATAAATAACAAATAAAACAAAATGGCTAGCGCTCTAACACGACTTGAAACTAAGAGGGGCGCGTTCGTCACTTTCGTGTAAAATCCATATTTACTCAATACAGTACTTCGTGTAAAGGTGTGGTAGGTGAGTGGTTCCAGTTATTAAGTGTTAATGTTTCGATTTGTGTTAAAATCCCACCACAGAACAAAATATTTAAACTTTGTTTAATTACTCTGTTATACAGACTAANATTGTTTACGTTAAATCGGAATACTCTGACACAAAAATCATTGCATTATACAAATTTAATCATCTTTTAATTGTCACACAAAAATTATTACAGTTTGAGAAATATAAAACACGAAATTGCAATAATTTTAACTCGTGTGACACTTGCTGTACATGTATTCTTATGGGAGAAACCTGATTGTTTTGGGTAAGATTACTTCTAGCGCCGTTAGTTGGCACGCCACTGTGAGCTTCACCAAGCGTACGCAAAACGACAGCAAGTAGCAAGACCTACCTTTATGACTGTGGGCTTAACTCAAGGGCACATTAAAAAAACCCTCCCTGCTTTTGACGTCACGCTAAGCTGCCAACTTAAGAAACACATTAACACATCTGGCGTTAACAATAACTGTCAAAAACAAAAATATACGATGGGTTTTAAAATTACATTTAAAATAAAACAATTAACATACAGAAAAATAGTATTTCAATTTGAAAACAAAAATAATTGTGCAGCCAAAAATATACATGTTACCAACAACATACATGTAGTGATACATAAACATAGGCAACTGCCAACATAACTGTCCCCCAGATTAATAAAGAACACGTCACAGATTATACATATTTTTTCTCCAGTTGCTCGTTTCAAATCTATAACCCTAATCAAAGGTTTCTTCATTATTTAATCATTTTTGTCCCACATGAGAAAAAATTTATAGACTATAACTGAAACCGTACAAGCTTCAAAAATATGTTAAGTATTCCTCTATGCCATATCAATATTTGACTTTCAATGTCCGGTCATAAAGTTTAAATACAATTACTTGTAAAAAAAAAAAAAGAAAATGCTAGGGCGATGGGATTTCTCCGCCTTAAAGGTTTACATTTTTTAAAATTCAATGTTCAGAATTCGTTTTTGCTGAAATTTCTTCTTTTAATTTAACGGTCATAAATAAGCCTTACCTTTAATCAGCGTTACCATGAGCCTAATAAACGAAAATTATCAGGGAGGATATTTATATACCTGCACTGCAAAGACTAATCAGCGAGTCCTTGGACTCTCGAATGAGTGGAATACATCAAAAACTTTTCAAAATGTACTTTTACAAAAAAAAGTTTAAAAATTATATTAACAAATCCGAGTGATATGGACTTCGGTAAATATTTTGCAAATTTCAGGTCTCATCGTTTTTTAAATTTTCTTTAAATTTTTCTACGAACCTATTTAATTAAAAAAAAAATATTTACTAAATATTCTTCTTGGGTGCACTACCGTCCTATCAACAACATTATCAGCTGTTTATACTGAATATTTGTGACAGAGTAGCATTCTCTCGATAGTAAAAACAACGCTTCTCTTTGGAAACGACTACACAAGAGTCACTGAGGTGGTTTCTGTTAGAAAAAAAAAACGTCAAAACGTTAGTTTTAGCAACAAATATATTTGTTACACAATTTGAGTCAATATTCGGGCCAGATAAAATCGCCGTAAATCCGCAAAGAAAACACAGCTAAATCAGTAAAATTCCGTCACTGATACCGTCAATAGGGTGTTAGACAATTTCTGCAAATTTTCGTAAAATTTTACGGAGATGTAGAGTAAATTTACGAAAAGGCATTCTGTAATGACGGATAACGGAAATGAGCTCCGTAAATATAAAGTACGGAAGTTCTTCGTATTCTTATGGCTTCTATTATAAGACACGAACAATGCCGATAATTCTTGAGGCGTATAAAATCCCATCTTCACAATACTACTTCTTGTAAAATAGTAGTAGGTGAGTGCCAATTCTTTGATTCTTTTTCAAATTTTCCTACAGAATAAAACCTTCTGTTTGCACAGTGAAATACGCACACAACGAAAATAAAACAATTTTTTTCGTAATCTCGTTTTATAAACCGCAAATAAAACAAAATGGCTAGCGCTCTAACACGACTTGAAACTAAGAGGGGCGCGTTCGTCACTTTCGTGTAAAATCCATATTTACGAAATACAGTACTTCGTGTATAGGTGTGGTAGGTGAGTGGTTCCAGTTATTGAGTGTTAATTTTTCGATTTGTGTTAAAATCCCACCACAGAACAAAATATTTAAACTTTGTTTAATTACTCTGTTATACAGACTAANTTTTCGATTTGTGTTAAAATCCCACCACAGAACAAAATATTTAAACTTTGTTTAATTACTCTGTTATACAGACTAAAATACATTACGAAAAAAAATTATTATTCTTACCCCTGTTTGTAAACTTGAAGTAAACTCGCAAACACTCTAACATGGTTGTAAACTAAGAGAAGTTCATACATCATTCTGTATGAATCCCATATTTACAACATTATTTCTTGTGTAAGTTTGTAGGTGAATGGATTAGGTGTTGGACTATTTTTTTTTTCCAAGTTAAAATCCCGCTACAGGACAAAATTCTTTGATTTTAATTTTTAATAGTCATTTTTATACATAGTAAAACACCCACATAACGAAGTAAAAATTTTGTTCGTTAACCCTTTTTATAAAGAGCAGATTTATAAAAACTTGCAAGTTTATGGACACGTTCCGTGAATTCACGGAGATTTATGTTAAATTTGCTGAGAGAACGTTATTGAAAGAAAAAAAAACGAAGAGTCCGTAATTTCAGGAAGATGTCTGTATAATTGCTAACCAGTACTTTTCGTAATTTTAAGGACAATTTTTCTAACAGTGTATTTATAAAAGTAAAGTAGTTTTCACTGTGACCTGCAGTCAAATAAAAACTTTGGGGGGGGGGGATACTGCTTGTATTTTATATAATAAATACGAGTTGTTAATCAGCCTTGGTGCTTAAATGCTACAGAGAAGAGTCTTGAGAGCCGATGAGGGTGAAGCGAGGTGAGTATAAAGTAGCACCGGAAAGAAAGGGCGGGGGAAACGGGAGATCCTCGAGGAAACCCGCTCATCGTCTGGCACGATTCCCACATGCAAAAATCCGGTGGGCGACTCCACCGGGAACCGAACCCGGGTTCGCCGTTCGTAGTCTAACCACTACACCACCGCGACCNAAATCCGGTGGGCGACTCCACCGGGAACCGAACCCGGGTTCGCCGTTCGTAGTCTAACCACTACACCACCGCGACCCTCTCGCATTTATGCCACTTAAGCTGTGGACTTCAATAGATAATTGCGGCTTTTCCTTCAAACACATCACGGTAAAAGTATACTCCTGGAACAAATATGTTCTGGTAGAATTACAGCTATTTTCCCCCAATATTTAGAATAACGTGTTCTTGAAAGTCTGTTGTTTTACTTATAAATGTAATTCTTGTGTGGGAAATTATAGCAGGTTTGTGCTGTTACAAAGATTCACCAGACAGCAATATCACGTGATCCCCCCACTTCTGGCAATTCCATCCATCCCAAGTATCGCTACAGGGCTACGAACTGACTTGAGTAAAAATCGCATCTGTTGTAGGTGTGTATTTTACGTTTTTGAGTAATGATGGTAGCTGCTGCTAACAGGGAAGAAATCCAATGAAGCAGGAAGCCACAGTTCATTAGGTTTCGTATAAAAAGATATGNGTAGCTGCTGCTAACAGGGAAGAAATCCAATGAAGCAGGAAGCCACAGTTCATTAGGTTTCGTATAAAAAGATATGTTAAAAATGTTTTATTTCACAAGTTTTCAGCAATATTAGTGCAAAATTTATACACTTCCAAAATTGACGTTTTTCCCTTGGCTACCATGGAACTGTTTTGGTAAATATTTTCCAATACTTTTTTTTAAATTGAAACAAATTGTTTTTTGGCCTAGTCAGTTAACTAAGTTTACAATGGAAGGCTCGGGATTGTTTTTTTCGAAAGCTTGTGTCGAAAGAATTTCGATATCCGCGAACCAGACGTACGCGTGCGCGGTGCGTAATAGCGAGTTTCCAGATCCCAACATCGGGTTGCATTTTTGTCAGCAGCACTAAAACCTTGATACGTAGTATAGTTTAGAACACTGCTCGTCTAAGTAACTCCTTTTATATATTAATACACTCCATCTTACCGAAGCTTAATGCAACTAAAGCTTATTCAGGTTATGCGTGAGGTCTGTTTAAAACCAAACGCTAACAACCATCTTCGCCACTGTCTGGCCACGAGACTTTTTAGTTCTGCTGACAATGAACCAGTTAGTTGAAAAATGACGTTATCTTTGAAAGCGAAATCTTTGCATTCAGTAAATTTAATTAGATATTTCCTTGCGCTAAGAATTGTATCTCACTTTGTATCAACAAGGTAACCTATGATATAAGAAATTAGGCCTTTTCGTATATTTGCCATACCAATGTGTACATATAGTGCGAAAGCCAGAATGGCAGAGTTTTTTCCCGTACATATATGGTATCATTCCTATATTTGCTTAGGAAGGAGCCAACTTTAACGGGATTCAACATTCCTATATTTGCACCCTTTTATGAGGTATTATTTCCATTCTATGTATGTTAAAAACTTTCATTGCAGTTTGAAAAGTACAGTAAAATCATTTGCAACAGTAGTCTATGTAAAATTTATGTTTGACTCGAATTGTGAAATATACTTGCTTCAGGCAAAAAATTGCCCTATAATGTTATTTACAAGAGCAAACAGCAAAAATGCAAATGTCTTTGNCAAGAGCAAACAGCAAAAATGCAAATGTCTTTGGCATTAATCGTTCATTATCAAGCTAATTTCTACGGATAAACGTTACGAAATTAAGTGCGAATAACATAAAACCATCATCAAAAGGATACTGTACACGTAAGCCCTAAAAATTATATTTTTAACAATTTCACTATTTTTTTTATCTGTTTTTATATTTAAATAAAGTAATTGGGTAAGCCAATGTTTTGCCAAATACAATCTACAATAGAATATTAAACAACATGTGAACATAAGTAATTAAATTTTCACTCTAGTTCGAAGTACAAAGTTTATTGTTTACGTGGGTCTAACAGAATACAAATCGGAAGATTTTACACAATTACATTTATTTTATGATAATTACAATTATCCCGTTTACTAACATATAAAACGGAAAAAGCTGGTACAAATGCGACACCACTGCACTCTGGCTACGAAAAATTCTAGTTGCCTAACTGTTAGTATTGAGGTTCCAACTTGAGTAGAATAAACCTTAGCCCTACCTACCTGCCAATATTAAGATGCGAAATAATTTAATAAACGAAGGCTGTAAGTCGGTGATCGAAACCACTACTTGGTAGCCAGGCGGATGTGATTGGCGAAACTCGCCGGCGCTGATGACTGGTTTCCGGTGAGTCAGGCCGCTCGCTACACATTTCTCTCACACGACTCGTCCCGGTGTTGCCATATCTCCTTAGCGGAAACACCGTGGGAAGAATTCGCGTCTAGGTAAAGAATTTCCTAATGTAGACGCTCTGGAAAAATTCGTATCGTTCAGTGGTATATAAATGTAAGCTTGACTTTACGGCGCTTTACGTACCCAAGCTTAAGTTATTCGATCACCCCTTCCAGGCCTCGTGAGAATAAGTTATACATCCAACGTGTTGCACATTATTAACGTCTTCCTTTATTGCAAGAACAGTAAAAAAATTTGTGAACGGCTTTGCGAAAATTTGTTTAAGTATACAGATGTGAATCCACAAAATTATATTCATGGCGCAATTTCAGCAATTTTACAAATGTATCAACATTACCCCTACAGAAAAAAACTAACAATGCGGGAATTGTCTTACTGCTCGTAGCATCTAAGAACTCCAGGCAACGGCAAGGTTTCTGTTAGTGCTAGGTTAGTCTCACTTATACTCACAATATCACTTATACGAAAAACTGCTTGTGAACTGTGATGGCAAGGATAAGTCCACCGTGAAGTGTTCTGAAAAGTCTGAGTAACCTTTACGTATTTCAAATTCGCACAGTAATTTTTATGGTTGTACAGGCAAATGCTTGAAAATTATACTAAGTGGAAAGTATAGTAACACAGCACAAAAACGTACGTATTAGAGGTCAAAGTGTGCTAAAAAAATTACAAAGCTCTTTGCCAACTGGCAACGAAAGGTTGTTCCCCTAGTTTGTGTTTGGTTCGTAGTTCTTCATGGAATGTCAAATTAACTCTTATTCGGTTGTACGTAACTAAAAAAAAAATAGACTCTAAATCCACCTTATTGATGTAAGAAGTGTCTAAAAATTTTTGTCTACCGTTATTGCTTTGTTGGTTGAATGCCTTCAAATTATAATATTACAATATGTGTCCTATCCTCTCAATTAATCTATATATTGTAACGAAAGCCTTCCGACACATTAGGCATAAACACATCTCTCCCTTCAATCAGAGTTATTTGTATAATTTCCATAACAAGTTCATCGCAGACTATCGGCAAAAAATCTATAATGAGGGACAACAGCGCACAAAATTTTCTTTGGTTTGAGAGATGTTTATAACCCTTTTAAAGTTTCTTAGTTTACTTTCATTGGACAATCCTCTCAATATAGAGGTCTAAATTAATTAAATTCATTGGAAAAACTTTTGTTAAGGTTAAAACGTTTGATACGCACAAAAAAAGCTGTAATTTTATAAAAAACAAAATTGCAAATTAGTTGCCAAAACCGTTTTCAGTACCATAACAGGTTAATACTCGCACATTTTAAAGTGTCAGTGTTACTACAAGAATTTTTCTGTATTTAAACAAATCCTGTTTTTGCACAAGAACAATTCAACAGGTTTAAAATAAAACATTTTGTAAAAGTGTACGGGACTGAAGCAGTTATTTATTTCAAAAATAATTTTTTATAGCAAAGCAGTGTTCTGCAATGGGCTGATCACCAATATTTATTAATTTTTCTAATTTCCATATTGTCAATAGTCTAAAAATTAATACCAGTCATTACCATCGATAACCCCAGACATCAATTAAATTAGTGATGCTAAATACATTTTGATTTTACGTAACTACTAAACAGCCAATTTTATTAATAAAAGAAGCCAATGTTTTTTCTTTGGATTTGTTTATGTGTATTTGGTGATGAAGTAATGAAAAGGTAAGTTGTTAAACAAGGGATTACAAAAATTTTTGCGCAACAAGTTGTTCATAACAAAAAGTATTGAACAAAAATATACACTGAAGAGCCGAAAAAACTGGTACACCTGCCTAATATCGTGTAGGGCCCCCGCGAGCACGCAGAAGTGCCGCAAGACGACGTGGCATGGACTCGACTAATGTCTGAAGGTATGCAGGAGACATTGAAATTTGGGCCAATTTGAGAAAGGGTTGCACGTCTGTCACGTTTNCGCGAAAATCCAAATTTTATTGCTACCTCGGAGATGCTATGTCCCATCTCTCGTGCGCCCACTATAACACCATGTTAAAACTCACTTAAATCTTGATAACCTGCCATTATAGCAGCAGTAACCGATGTAGCAACTTTGCCAGGCGCTTGTTGTCTTATATAGGTGCTGCCGACTGCATCGCGTTACTCTGATTGGTTCCATACTTCTGTTATTTGCATACGCACGCCTGTATCAGTTTTTTTTGGCTCTCCAGTGTAATATAAGCCTATATCCCTGAAAAGGATTTTAAGTCTCCTAATGATATTTCATAGCAATGGCTTATGTATAAAGTGACATTGAAATTTTCATAACTCCACTTTTTCCGAGAAAAAATAAGAAAGTGTTTTTACTTTCTTCCAAACGTATCACCGTGCTATTCTTTTTCCTCAAAAATTTTTTCAGACAACAAAACTCGAAGCATAGTGCATTTTATTTGTATTTTTCAGTTGCATTGATTAACAAAGCGACTGAAGCCTGCAAGNCGCCTGTATCAGTTTTTTTTGGCTCTCCAGTGTAATATAAGCCTATATCCCTGAAAAGGATTTTAAGTCTCCTAATGATATTTCATAGCAATGGCTTATGTATAAAGTGACATTGAAATTTTCATAACTCCACTTTTTCCGAGAAAAAATAAGAAAGTGTTTTTACTTTCTTCCAAACGTATCACCGTGCTATTCTTTTTCCTCAAAAAATTTTTCAGACAACAAAACTCGAAGCATAGTGCATTTTATTTGTATTTTTCAGTTGCATTGATAAACAAAGCGACTGAAGCCTGCAAGCGTGTTCACTTTTCGTTCTTTATAAAAGTATGCATTTTACAATAACGAAAAAATGTTTGTAATTGTGTCTAACGCCGTACATGTAACCCCTCACCACGTTAGAATGATTTATAACCTACAAAGAGATTTGAATACTCTTGTTTTGCAAAATTTTATGTCTGAAATTTGTAAGAGATTACGTAATAAATCATTGTGTTCGAGGAATTAAATATAGAAGGCGGAAAACGCTTTTGAAGAAGGAAAATGCTTATCTGTGTTGACTTAAAACAAACCTATTTGTGAGTGACAACAGAAGTCATCAAGAAAATCTTGTGGATAAAACAAAATATTATTTGGTAAAAACACAATCCTTTGAAAATTCCCGCAAAATAAATAAACCATGCGAAACGTGAGTAGCAATTCATCGTTGAATAAAAATATTGGCTTCATACTAAAAAAAAAAACAGGTCACTGCTGACTTATGTTAGACGCTCAGGAATTTACTTGAATATCAGCGCATAGAATTTAACTGATGCGTAGAGGATTGCAGTGAGATCTTTGACGATAGTGCGATTCCATTTGGACGTGATTCAAAAGAACTTTACTACTTGATTTTTGAACTCTATAAATATATTTTTATCGCGGCCATTTCAGAGTTGTACCAATTTTAATGATCAACACTACCGTGTTACAGAAATATTCACTTAAATATTCAAATTTTTGTTGTTTTATCTTTTATAACACGTTTTTTTTAGCTGTTTTGAACAAATAAATTGTAAATATGTTTGACGGAAGGTTAACATAGGTTGATAGGAACCTTCTAATTCGCCTATAAATTCAGCAAAAGAAAACAATTTTGCAAACAACTATTTAGGCAATAGTTCCAAGATTATTTTGGTAACAATAAGAGCAAATTTCACAATCAACTGCTGTATAATAATTTTTTTTAAGAGCAAGTACTGCAGACTTCCAGGTTAACAAGAATATGCGTAATTAATTTGACATGTCCCATAAAACAAAGCGTTGTATACATATAATATTTCACTTGAGTTTAAAAAAAATTGGCTTTTAGTTTCCAAAGAAATGTCTGAAAAAGTACAAAAGCGTTTTCCATGTCAGTGCTGAAACTGCAACTGACACATGCGCATGGAATGAAAAATTTTTCTCGCAAATTGACGGCAGTGTCGTTATGTAACTAACATTCGAATTCATCTAATCGTTTTACGTTGCCTTGGTTACGGGCACGAAATACTGCACAAAGACGAGGAAAAACAGTGGGGGAGGAGGGAGACTGGAGAAAATCTCCCAATAGCAGACAGTATAGTGATTGGCTGAGTGCAATGTGAGATAAATAATTCAAGGAAATAAAACATCCGTGCAGAATCATCGCTGTATCCAAAAGGGATTAAACTGTAGAGGATTATAAGCCTATAAGCTCCGTCCGACAACATANTTGGAATTGCTTCCATGCAAGGTGGCTTTCTCCTTGGCCGGCTCGGCTCCCCTCCTGTTTCCTCCCCTCATTTCCCTCCCTTGATTACCCCTCCTCGGTGACTCATCGTAACGTTACCGAGCGTTACACTTTTTCATAAGTGACTCCCAGCCGCAACCTAATTTAAGACGTTGTCACGTCAAAAAAATTTGTTTAGTTATACGGTTATACCTACTTATGATTAATTTGATGTTCGTGAAAATAATGTGTTGGCTGCATTGCATTACAAATCCATAACATGAGTTAAACTGTTGGCAATTCTGCAGGAAACAAAGAAAGGACAGAGGAAAATTGTTCTTAATTATGATTGTTGAAAATCCTCGGGAAATTATTTCGTTTTCTTTAGTTCGAGACTACGACGTAGGGTGCAGATAAACGGGAGGTCTGTGAAACAGAATCTCCAGCTCCACACTGCAACGGGAATTCTTAAACTAATAAAATAATCTTGGAACTGAATCCAGAACACCAACAAACGTGTTGATAAATGTTTGCTTGAGTAAGCCACACAAAAATAGTGTGCATTGCAGGGAAAGGGACATTTAACAGAACACACATTGAAAAATAAGAATTAAAATTGTTATAAAAAATTGAGTAGTTAGGGCTCTAGACAGATGTACAGAGAGAAAGAGAGGGAGAGGAAGAGAGCGTATTTAGATTGCGTCAGCGTATGAGAACTGAACAGTCCAAACAAGACGTAACTGTTTTATGTTTTAATTACTTCCAGTGAAAGACATCGCAAAACGCGAGGGACTGGGCAATGTTGCACTAATTATTTCCTTTCNGGGGGGGGGGGGGGGGGTCGTCTTGGAAACAGGCGAAGCCGACATCAAAAGAAACAGTGATAATTAGAACGGCTGCGAGTCGCGGGACGGCACCAGAAATATTTTATGAAGCTGGAAACTAATTTATTTTTCATTTTCGCTGCGCGCTGCGTTGAGCTGCAGCTTAGGAGTAATTGTTGCGGATAACGTGATAAGGGGCGGTGGAGCTGTATTACGTGGCACGACAGTCTGCGTGGACCCCCGCGGCGATACACGCATACGCACAGCCGCCACCAGCCCACCGCTGCTATTCTTTTACAATATGACAAAGCCGGAATTTTCATTTTATACGCATGTCCCCTGCATTTTGTCCTGGCAGTTTTGTTAGACGAAACGTTATATGAAATGTACCTTTAATTGAATTTGAGTTCACGAAAAAAACGTAAATTAGTCAGAATGTGTTGGAAAACACGAGGGGTGTGGGGCGGTGGGTGGGTGGGGGAGACACACAACGAAGATACTCTAAATACGCCCCGACGATGCAGCANGGTGGGTGGGTGGGGGAGACACACAACGAAGATACTCTAAATACGCCCCGACGATGCAGCAGCAAACCAAACGTTCTTAATTCCAAGCTGCTTAGCACAGCAAAGGGGAACACTGAAACATCAGCAGAATAGGCTCGCACACTCGAAACTTGAAACCGTGAAAACTGAGCTAAATCAGCGAAAACAGTGAAAATTGAGCAACTGATAATCAGTGCCAGATAATTATTTGATGTAGTGGTTGAAATTCACTGATTTATTTGTGATTCCAACTGAATGTCAAGAATTCCACTGCTATAAATCACTTGTTCCCAGTTAATTTGCTCGAAACGCCGGTCAGCAGTAGATTGTCAACTGACTTTCAGTGAATGTTATTTCAATGATTGATACACTGACTCGGACTTAGTCGTGGGGGATTTGCAGTTATGATGCATGTAAAAGTATCTTCCAAATTTAACGCACAGGAATGAAAGAGAATTAAGTTTTTTTAACGGATATATTCCCATTTCATTTAAAAATAATATAGTTGCACATAAATATAATTTTTCCATTTACCGCCAGTTTAAAAGCGATTTCTTTGGAACACCAGCGCAAATCGCGGTGGACATTTTCCCTATGCCAAATTCTCCCATAACGAATGTTGTTTCATTCCTAACCTGGCAGAATAAACCTTAGCATGGCTTATGAGGGATAGGTCTCTACCATATTGGATTTACGTATATTCCTCCATAACTTGATTTCCAGACCCAATACTTCTAATCACTGCTTGTCAAAGCACAGGAAATATCTTCACAGTTATTTCTAAGTACGACTTATTTTTCTCCCGTTACTCGTCTCATATCTGTAATGGTAATCTAATTATTGGTTTTTTTTACCTTTCCTGGCAAAAAGTCGTATTTCCAGAACATTTATTTACTGAGAATACGCGTAAACAACGATTTCACAGTCGTCTATAAAGTCCGATGTCAGGATTACCGGGCCGGGAATCGAGCCCAGGTGCTCCCGAATGTGAGTACGGTGTGTTACCACGGCGCCACCCCGCAGTGATACGCGGTAATAATCTATACCTTGCAAAAGCTGGATGGACTATGTGTGAATCGGTACAAATAGCTCTTTGCCTGTGAAATTGCGACGCTGAAGTCAACTGCAGGTTTTTTACTGTTTTCATTCACTCAGTTTTTTTTGCATGCAACTGGGTTTGATTTTCACTTAAACAGTTTTTTTGATTTCCAACATGCTCAGAGGCTTATTGTAGTGGAAGGGATAGGAAAGAGCGGCTTGTTTACTTAAACTAAAGGATAGTTTATTCACAGTTTCTTCACAGTTTATTCACAGTTTCTTCACAGTTTTTNGGCTTGTTTACTTAAACTAAAGGATAGTTTATTCACAGTTTCTTCACAGTTTATTCACAGTTTCTTCACAGTTTTTTAATCAAACGTTTGAAAAATCACCCCGCGTATAACGTGTTTGGTTGTCTCTTAAATACGCTATGCGTCAAGTGTTTTACACTTTTCTTTAAATAAAACTGTATTATCTTTGATTAAATTACTCTAAGTCTATTAGAATTTCTAGTAACCTGTTTGTGGGTTGCTAGATTGGTTTGATATTGTTCATTGTTGATTTTAACCAGTTTATTAGGATTATCGAATTTTGTTGTTTCAAACGTCACCAACGCCTCACCTGGAACCGTTCACTGTATTAGTGTTTGTCCGCAAGCGTGCTTGCGTGCAGAATGCATGAATGAAGTTTTTTTTTTACGCCGTGTTTGAAAACTGTGAACTGGGCGCTGCTCGGTGATTCACAGCCTTGTAGGTCCATAATTAGTTCCGCTATTTTCCTCCACGAAACAGATAAGCAATCTCCTGCGACGTACACACGAGCNCCCCCCGAAATAAAACCTCTTTTAACGCTAGCCTTGAGCATTTCCAGTATCCTCGTTCCATGCGAATAATCCCAGTAGAAAACAAGTTTTTGCCTCAAGTATCAAACGAAATTACAGCACAATTAGTCGTTAAAAGTACATTTATTTTGTCCATTCCAAGTTTCAATCTTCACTGCAGCCTTTGATGTCAAGCTGTTTAAAATGTGGACTTAGGGAGGGGGGTGATGGGGGAAGAGGGAACTTGAACAAAAATCCGTACTTGAAAAATGTTAAGTTATCAAACGTAAATTCTTTTTCCCGGGAGAACATTAAAACTTAACCATTTTATAATATCACTTATTTAAAAAAAACTGAATTATACTCCAATTATATTATATATTTCTTTAAAAATTAAGGTTCCATAAAATTTCTGTTTTCAGTACGTTAAAAAGGGAAGCCAGAATATTTTTAACATTCGCATAGCCATGCACTGGCGCAAGTACCTATTCGAGGTTTCCCACTCTCAGCCAACATGCGCAGTAAAATTTTCACCACTGTATTACATGCTGCAAAGTTATCAAATGTATGAACGACGCTGTACATGTAACTGTATAATCTTCCCCTCGTGCCAATGTAAGTTCCTGTGCTGCTTGGTACACAGTTTAAAAATTTCCATGAAATTACGGAAAATTACCGGTAAAGAATTAACAACAAATCTTCGTAACATTACACACATCTTGCTGTTTAAATAATGGACTTTTGTAAATTTCACAAAACTTTCCACAAATGCATGGGAACTCTTCGAAAATTTGCTGCTATGTTTTGTAAACATCCAACATTATAAAAGTAGATTACGGAAAATAAAGTGTTTAATTTTCGATGTGGGTGTCAACCAGTGTATAAAGAGTAATTAAAAAACGAACTTTTTCGTTTTTGAGTGGGATTTTAACACGATTGAAAAAAAAAAATTGTTACGTGGCAACTTTAACCACTGCACTTTTCACTCTTGCTCACACAGAAAGTGGGGCGTTAACGTGTAAAGAAAGTAAAGTATAGAACTTGTTCCGTTTTAAGCAATGTAGCTAGCAGTGTTCGTAGTGTTGCCAGCTATTGTAGGTAGCTCATGANAACCAGTGTATAAAGAGTAATTAAAAAACGAACTTTTTCGTTTTTGAGTGGGATTTTAACACGATTGAAAAAAAAAATTGTTACGTGGCAACTTTAACCACTGCACTTTTCACTCTTGCTCACACAGAAAGTGGGGCGTTAACGTGTAAAGAAAGTAAAGTATAGAACTTGTTCCGTTTTAAGCAATGTAGCTAGCAGTTGCCAGCTATTGTAGGTAGCTCATGCTACTTTGTGGTGTTTGAAATAATATGTTTAAGTGGCGTGGCGTTAATGTCCTAACAGCTTTTTGTAAAAAAAAATTCTGGTTAACTTCCTAAACTCTTATCGATTTTTTTAATGTACGCGTAGTATGCATATAATGGCCCTGTGGGGCCGGGTTGGGTACAGGCTGTGGTCTGGCAACCAACCTGTAAAGGGTGTAAGGTGAGGGGACTGGGTGCCTGAAAGCCGGTCGTGTGGGATGGCCGAGTGTGTAGGGGGGATCCCAGAAACCGAGTACCTGGTGGGGTAGTCATGACGGCTATGGAATGACTGCTCCAGTTGGGCCTAACCCTGGTTACAGGCTCTAGTGGCGGTGCCCGGCGCAAGTGTAAGAGCTCGCTAGTCGAGCTCCGGTGGGAGCCGCTCATAGGAACTGGTGATCCCTGGGGCGTCTCCCTGCCGTCACGAAAAGCTTCCAAACTCATCTCCATTAATGGGGCAGTGATGCGAATATACAGCCTAGCACTGCTCAAGTCCATCTCCACCTCCTCGCGGTATGGGCTGGTAACATGGGGGCCGCCCCATGGCTAACGGAGTGAGGACGATTGAAGGCGGTGACGGCCTGTCTGTGCACAGATAATCAGTCACGGCGAGGTTATGTGCAGTCTCCAGAGGCTGTATATATTCTTCGCCTGCGGTGAAGACCCGCGAACCGAATTGCACTCCCAAAGCTGAGCCCTGACTTGTGGCAGGTTGGGGATGATCTCGGGGTGGCGGAGTCCCGATGAAGGGTCTGTCTGGTGTCCTGGAGGGGCTGGGCTACTCTGGGTGAAAACTCAGTGTGCATGTCTGAAAATTGTGGATACCCAGGGGATCAGTGTGAAAGCCACGGCTTAGGCCGTGCTGATCGCGGGTCGGACTCTGGGTGGCAGTGGTTGAACCTTCTGCTTAGAAGGAGATCTGGAGGTGGGTACTTGCCTGGAGGGCGGGCACTGCACGTATGGGACAGGTCGGTAGCCGCTGCCCTGGAAAGCAAGCGTGCCGGCTCCCTTCAGTGTCAGTTTCAAAGGGTTGGTGCTCATTAACGAAGGGTCGATGGTCTGGTCCGCCTAGTAAGAGGACTCGTTTACAAAGCGGGTTTGTAGAGTGAGGATAGCACTCGGCCCCATCAAGGTGGCGCATGCCGATTCAACTCTGCATGTTGCTGTTGACAGGTGAGGTGGAACCACTCTTGGGTGGAGAACATCCACCCACTGCGATTGGAAAGGGCATTACTCTTTCTATTGGCAGTATTCAACTACTGTCAATTAGAGCACTGACCAAGCTCAAATCAATCAAGGTTATGAACTTAGTCCAAGTCTGCGGGGGAGTGCGCACCAAACAGCCTGGTGTAATAACGCTCACATTTTCTATATGTGAGCACTGACTGGAGTGACAGACAGACGTCGGATCTGAAATAATGGGAAGCCCTGATCGCACTCCCCTTGTAATATTGCTCTGAAATTTGTCCCCTGTAATACCGTAATAGATCAGGCACAGGGGGAGCAAGGCAAGGGTCGAACGTCCGCGCCACGTGATTGGCGAAAACATGTATGCATATAATATAGGTTGTTCACAGGGAACAGAGCACATTCGAAAGCCCTACTTAAGATCCACTTATATGATCATCATATGTTCTTTCATCATATGTAACATTAATATTGCCATAGGCCTGATCATTTTACTCATGCGTCGGTTAAGTGAAACTGTCCAATTATGAGAAAAGTAGATATTTTGCAAATTTTTTAATTCTTACATTTATATGCTTTAAAATAACAGGAAAAAATAATTTCCGCATTCACAAATGTTTACCTAACAAATTAAAGTCAACGTTAAGGTAATAAAACTACTTCCCCTCCATCGTTTCCAACTTAACTGGGCGTATACCGGTCCGTGTGTTCGCTAGAATATCTGCAGGTAGGAGCAGTGACATTTTTCGAAGGTTCACTTCAGAAGTGCTCAACTAACAGCGAACAGCCCATACCTCATATCAGGCTGCAAATATAGGAATGTTGAGCGTCGTTTCTATACACACCTTGGGACTTCTCTCCACATTTGACTCATTCGTGATCAAATGTAGAAACGTTACCATCGATGCATGGGAAAAGAATTTACTACTCGCTCTTTCTCACTCTACGTATCTTAACGTTGATGTGGTAAATTTGCGAATGATTTCTTAGCGTATGTCGCAGGAATGGTAGTTTTCTAGTAACAGCGGTGAAGAACGCCTCATGTAGACTCGGCATTGTTCGTTCCCGAAACACAAAGCTGCTGGAGATACTGAGCGGTTCCGTATGTTTTACGTAGCGCGTTTCAGTGTTGAAATTCCCGTGAATATAAGTAAATATTGGACAGTGTAATAAGTGACTAGTCTATCCGCGGTTTCTTTACACTCTTTTAATAAAACCTTTTAAAGAAATGACGTTTTTGGTTTTTTTTTCTGAAATATGCCAAGTATCACAAGAGTTTTATACTTTTGTTAACAATAAAGTATAACTTATTTTGGTTAAATTATAATTTAACTAATATTTTGTTTATAAAATATAATAACTTATTTATAAATAACATGAATAAAAACCGCGAGAAAATAGGTGTGTTGGTAATGCTTAGTAAGAAATAATTCTTATGCAAAATATTATTACTTTGAAGGTGCACGAATGCGGTGCGTAGTGCCTGTGATGCAATTTTCTAAGTTTTGGTTTTAATGAAGCGGGGGAATATCCTGGATATAGAACTTAAGCAGGGCTTTAAAAAGTTGGAAGTAACCGTAACCGTAACCTATAGTAAAGAAGATGCGGCTTGGCGACAGTTCAGGTGTGGCATCATCCGTTGTAAAGTTCTGCTCGCATGGTATTTTCCTGGAGAGCCTAATTGGCGGTTATTTCATGTTGATCATGGGGAGACAACACAAATATACTAAAGTTATAAAACGTTGGACTTAATTGGCACAACTGACGTCAGCTATGATTTAAACACATCTTACCATAAACTACAGTTCAGATATGATTTTGTTTGATAGAGATGTCGAGGGTGGAGATACCATGCAGCGAATACATTACCACCTTTTTTTTTTTCAGTAATGCCTGCTTGTTGTGACAATCGTCATCTCTGTACCCGTAATATGAATGTGTTAAAGCAAACAAAACCACCATAGCATAAAATCTGATATCCTGTAAAATATGTTCATTCACGCCTTATTACTAGGAACACCTTTTTTTTCGCGAAAAGATCTACGTGGAGGCTAGAATTCAATATCCCGTGTTCACGCTTGCAGTCTTCGCTTGGCTATTGGCCGCTTACCTTTGTGTGAAGACAGTTTGTTACATGAGTGAGCCAATCAGAAGTAGTTTTCTTCGATACTGACCGTCCGTGTTTCGCGCGCAGACAGATAAGACGCGTAACAATTCAAATGATCATGTCATGAATGTGGTTCTGAAATAAATTGCGCTGGAATACAACTTGTCCTGAAATCTTTCCGCGACAAAACTTATTACCTTAATAATAAAAAATTTTAATAACAAATCTGGAATTTAGATTACGATGATTAATTCTCGACGATAGGTTAGAATGTTCCATTTTACGTTTATTAAACAAGCGAATTAATCGTGCCAATTCCAGTATTGACTTCTTTTTTCTGTTAAAATAAAATTAAAATATTTTTTTATAACATAGTTACTATGCAGAACATCTAATCTGTAACTACGACTTATTTAATTATAGACCTCATAACTAATCCCGTTTCTATTGATTATTCTTTCCTTTGCAACCAGCTAGCTAATGGGTTCAATATATNCCAATTAATCGTGCCAATTCCAGTATTGACTTCTTTTTTCTGTTAAAATAAAATTTAAAAAAAAATTTTTATAACATAGTTACTATGCAGAAAATCTAATCTTTAACTACGACTTATTTAATGATAGACCTCATAACTAATCCCGTTTCTATTGATTATTCTTTCCTTTGCAACCAGCTAGCTAATGGGTTCAATATATCTTATTTCCCGAATTAGTTACAAAGTATTGACTATGAATGTAATCGCCAACAGTTAATGCAAGAAAAAATTCATCATACAAAAAATATCATGCTGGATGTGACATAAGAAGAGGATCTCAAACTCCAGGACTTATTGTGTGCTCATATTTTCCACGATATACTAGCAAAGAGTGTTATAGCTCTTAATTTAGTTGGGCATCGTCAATAGCTTATCGCTTTGTTGTGTGTTCTATAAGAACATGTGCATTAACCTTTTCAGACCCACTTGAATTTACGGTNACATATCATGCTGGATGTGACATAAGAAGAAGATCTCAAACTCCAGGACCTATTGTGTGCTCATATTTTCCACGATATACTAGCAAAGAGTGTTATAGCTCTTCATTTAGTTGGGAATCGCCAATAGCTTATCGCTTTGTTGTGTGTTCTATAAGAACATGTGCATTAACCTTTTCAGACCCACTTGAATTTACGGTCTCAGGTGTTGCAAACAAAAGAAAAGGGGGTACGTGTACTTACGTACGGGCGTTCGAAGTTATACTTCTTTGGAGTGACTGAAATAAAATTTTCGCGCATAACCTCAAATACTTGAAAACACTTTCAAAATTTTACTATACAATTTTTGTCACTAACAAATTTTTCACGGCACAGACGATACGCGCATAACCTCAAATACTTGTGTACCTTACGTTTGTATATAGCTAGACGATACGTGCATGCGCATTGGGTCATACCCCTACCACATTCACTGTCGAATTTCGTTACACTGTAACTATACGCGCATGCACGTTGGGTCATACCCCTACCACGTTCACTGTCAAATTTCGTTACAATGTGCGCACGCAACTTCCGTTGCACACTAAACTTTTACCCTAAAAGTGCCAAAAGAATTATAAATTCAAAAATGTATGATGCGTGCTGTACGTAAGCCGGCACAACACTTGTTTCGTTGTCACAGCCAATGAACTGTAGGCTACAGTTATATGAACCAATTATGACCTAGACCAGTAAGACGGTTTGTAAATCATTTACCCACAGCTAAGATCATTGGTAATTGAGCTTCGCAGTGTGCAGTACAGGCCAAAATTTTCCTACACAATTGTGTACACTCGGTCGGAATGGGTTAATGTTATTTTAAGGTCGAAAAAATATAGATAGGACTATAAATACAACAAAATTTTCTTTGCAGAATGTCCCCCTTGACTTTACAAAATATGGTAAAAACAAGTGGTTTATAAATTAATTCAAGCTTTTTACACGCAAGCCTTTTTTTTTTTGAGTAATTTTTAGTAAATACTAGCAGAACTAACAGGTGTTTTCCGGATATAATGGGGAAATCGGCCCCGTTTTAGGAGTTTAGGGCTCAGTAGGGGTCCGGAGATTCACGAACAGGATTTAGGAGTTTCGGGCCCAATGGAGGTCTGGAGCCCACCTTGGCTTGCACAGTATTTTAAGTTAGTAATTGAAGTGCATCACTGCCAAATTTGATAACTACCCGTCGGACGTTGTAGATTTGAGATGCATTACATTGCTTTAGGAGTTTTGTGGTTTTTGGAGCGAATTGGCAAGGGGGAGAGGCGGAGCCCATTTCGACTTACTTAGTATGCTGTATAAATAAATGTAAATTTACACATTCAAATTTTTTGTAATTTTACATTTCAGTACGTGTAATTTTACACAAATGTTTTTAAGACTTCAGGAAATACTACAAGTCTTTCGTGGAAATACATGAATGTACGGCTTAATAAACTAGTTTTACAACGGCCGTGGGCGTGTTAACTTGCATTACATTGTGGAGTATCAGTGAACGTATATTTACAAACACAATTTCGGTAATTTTACATTTTTAGGTATAATTTTCTAAAACGTGTACAGAATTTGTAATTTTACACTAATGTTCCGAGGAATTTAAAACTAACTACGTGTGTTTGTTTAAACCATGCGATCTATCGGTAAGGAGTAGAACTATTTAAAACTCCGTTTTGTGTTTAAAAGGAAAACTTGAATTCCACTGATGGGACACGCTGGCTTCTACATATAACTACGTATTCTATACTTGAAGTCAATCGTAATCCACATTTTGGAGATAATTTTTTTATAACTCTGTTAAACTACCAAGATACAAAATGGAGCAGNAAGTCAATCGTAATCCACATTTTGGAGATAATTTTTTTATAACTCTGTTAAACTACCAAGATACAAAATGGAGCAGCTACAATAACGTGAAGATTGTAAAAGTACACATTAATTGTACGTAAATTAACATTTAATTTAATTTAATTTAATTTAACATCGAAAGAACATATACTGATGATAAAACTAATTAGTAAAGCATTGAAAAATGGACAGAAATTGTTTATTTACAATGACAGTTAGAATGTGTTTTACTATTTTGTAAACTAAAAAAAGACACAAACACTGTAGTGATATTACAATTGCGATATCTGTGTTAATTTACTTGCGTGGAGAAAAAATACACGAATGTTGCAGTTTATTTTTGCCACATAGTAATAGTAATTTTTTACAATTCAATGTAAAATTAGTTGTACAATGTACATGTTATTTGACTAATGTGTAAGATAAATTTACTTGGAAGTAGAGTACAAAAGCATTAACATATGTAGATGTAAAATTACACCGACTTCAGTGGAAACACTGCGGTTACATAGATTATGTGTAAAATTACATAATTGTTTTACAGTGTATTTAATTTGGGTACTAAAGTATATACCTACCAAATCTGGTTAAGATTCGTCGGATGGTGTAGAATGTTAAGGTACATACATGCATACATACATAGTCTACATACATGTATACATACATACATACAAACTTTGACTTACATTTATAAACATATAGATTTTGCTTAATCTTTACATAAGGTGTACTTAAATTTACTTAAAATTTACTTAACTGTTTTGAACTGTTTTTAACTGACTAAAATTTCCGTAACATTGGCGATAAGTTTGAGTTACTATTGCAATTTTATCACAGCTTATGATATAGGTTTCACCCAGGATAAATATGATCAATAAGTAAACAGGATATAGGCCTAATCAGAGCAGAGAAGGCTCAAATGCACATGAGGAGTGTGTGGTCTAGCGTACCTGAACCCGATGAGATTTTTTGCCCTTTGTGAATTCGTAAACAAATAACGTATAAAAACATACTCGTACACACAGTGTTCCGATTTACGTCACGTAGTACGCAAATAACACCTTTTCCTTTCGTATATATTATACGCAGTCTGATATTGTAACGAATATATCGTGGAAAATGTATGTTGTAGCTCTTTTATTTCCCAGTACATTCTTCCGTAGAAAATTGCATTAAAGGTGATAACAGGTAATATTATCACACCTACCTCATTATAAGAAAGGGGAAAAAATTGCACACGAACGTATTACCTACGCTTGAGAACGCCTGACCGTAACGCAGCTTATTTGGAAGGCCACCAGTAATTCTCACTAGCGTGTTCATTATAACAGCAGTGCGGCTGCGCACACAGTGTTTTAGGGAGGTTGGAAGGCCTGCTTCCGAGCAGCTAAACTGCGGTTGCCTCGCGGGTTTTTACCACGTAGGTCCTGTTATTAAAGTAACAACAATATTCTTCAATTAGAACATGACACGCCTGGGTAATAAAGGAGGGCTGCAACTGCCGGCAAACGGTCTCTCCCAGCAAGCACGCTTTGAGAAGAATCGTGAACACGGTAACTCGGTTGAGGAAGTTTTGCCGACGACAGGGGTTTTCAAACTTTACTGGTTCTGAATTTCCCTGGTAATAGCGCAATTCAATTACGGGAGGTCGGCAACAAAATAGGACGGGAGAAACCACAGACGAAACAAACGTGAAAGGAAAAAATTGCACCAAAGCNACAGACGAAACAAACGAGAAAGGAAAAAATTGCACCAAAGCATTGTTGAAAACATCAGTAAATTATCTGAAACCTATACGGAGCCGCGCTGTTAAATTACAGAAACAGAGTTAGGAATATCGAAAAGCTATTCTTCATAAGAACATGCAAACNACTGGTTCTGAATTTCCCTGGTAATAGCGCAATTCAATTACGGGAGGTCGGCAACAAAATAGGACGGGAGAAACCAGGGACGAAACAAACGTGAAAGGAAAAAATTGCACCAAAGCATTGTTGAAAGCATCAGTAAATTATCTGAAACCTACACGGAGCCGCGCTGTTAAATTACAGAAACAGAGTTAGGAATATCGAAAAGCTATTCTTCATAAGAACATGCAAACNCACGGAGCCGCGCTGTTAAATTACAGAAACAGAGTTAGGAATATCGAAAAGCTATTCTTCATAAGAACATGCAAACCTCATCCGTCAGTCATTAACGTTATCGAGGTAACACACAGCATCTACGTGTTCCAAAATTGAACTTTTTTTTTCCTAGAGGATTGTGAAAACCACGTGGTTTCAATTGAGGTGAACACATTGTTTACTCAACTAAAGTGCCTTTATATGTTTGCACGCTTCTTTTGACAAAGTTGTTAAGTTAATATTATATAACCAAGTTACGCAAAAGGTCGTTATTTTCGGAAAAAGCACGGGCTTGAGGTCAAAACCAAATGCAAGCGTACATCGCGTTATTATTGATAAACGTAGATTTGACTGTTGTTCTTGAATTTCTTGAATCAGCGTTGGGGACTCGCGCACAAGACGAAATTACGTCCGCCTCATAATTAGTCTGCAATTAACATTGTCGCAGATCGCGCCAACCAGACACAGACCAGACACAGAGAGCACTAACAGCCAATAAGAGCTATTCTCGTAATCCTCGTTGTCTGCCCCGAAAAAGTAGGGCCAATCGCAACATTCTACGCGCAGGCAATGCCAGTATTGCCCACAATTAAGTGTGTGGTATCCAAGGTGACAACCATTGCTACTCAGGTAAAGGCGTATAAGCAATATGAGTGAAATGCGATCTGTGTGTGATACATCGGAAATNGACAACCATTGCTACTCAGGTAAAGGCGTATAAGCAATATGAGTGAAATGCGATCTGTGTGTGATACATCGGAAATATAACACAGAAAAATAAAAAAATAAAAAAATAGGCAGGAAATATCAACATCCTCTACGTAGAAAATACTTAAAAGAAAAAAAATAATTCTGGCGATGCCACCGAAAACAGCTCAGTTAGCTCTGGTTGGTGTGATATACTATAAACATGTGAATCCGCTTTAAGGCGTGCCAGGGCAGAGGGAAGAATACAAATAGCGGTGGCTGGCGTAAATACACTGCCGGACAATAAAAATAGTGCATCGGACGGTAATGAAACTTTATAGAGGTAGTGATACAGATGAGTAATCACATGATCACAAAAACAGAGCAGCGTGACAATTACATATGGATATGTGGTACGCTGTCCTGTCATCTTCACTAGTGTATCGCACATCCAAGCACTGAGATACACGCTGCAACATGGTCTGTGATGTAGTTCAGCAGACGCCGGATGGTCCTGAGGGAGACGGGTCCACAATTGTTGGACGGCGTATTCCAAATCCCAGATATTGTCGCAGGCCGGCAGCTGATGTTTCAACTGGTGCCACATATGCTTGATTGGGGACATTTAAGGGGAGCGGACAGGCCATGGTAGTGTTTGGACATGACGGAGGCTGTCCTGGGCGACCCGTGCCGTGTGATATCAGGTGGTATCTTGCTGGAATATTGCACCTGGAATCTCGGCCACAAATGGGAGCAGATAGGGGCGTAGGATCATATTCACATACCGCTGAGCCGTCAATGTTCCACTTAACACGACGAGATCGGATTGGCTATCGTAGACTATGGCTCCCCAGACCATAATGCATGCCATGGTGGAAGTGTGCCGCGCAATAGTGAGGATGGGATTATGGCGTTCACCAGGGACCCTCCACTCCCGGGCGCGATTCATTCCCCATAACGAAGCGGCACTCATCACTAAACACCACACATCGCTAATCTGTGGCGTTCCACATTACTCTCTGCCACCATTGCAAACGGAGACGCCGCTGTTGCAGAGTTAATGGCAGCACGCGTAACGGCAGCTGGGATCGTAGATTCGTCTCCGCAGGGCGTCGGGAAACGGTTCGTAAGCACACAGGGGCCTCAACACTGGCCACCTGGAGTGGGGTGTGTCTATTTGAGAAGGACCGATAAGGTCGAATCTCACGCGTGTGTCTCATGTGCCCTCGACGTTATGGCTGCCACACCCAGCACAAGAGTAACTACACCGTGGTACGTGGTACATAGCGTTCGCTCACGGGAGTTATCATTAAAAATTACCTTGAAAACGACCTAATAAGCGGTTACGAAAGCGATTTTCAGGTAGAAGAGAGACTACGAGTAGAGAAATAACTGGGGAGACAGTCGCGTAACGTTAGTCGAGAAGGAAAAAGGCGTCCTGATAATGTCCGCCCTTTTCTAGGAGAGGCGTCCCGTATTGACTCGAATGGGGATTGTCGCTATCTCTCGGCCCCTAAGCTAGCACTCTCTATGTTTAATGGTAACACAGGTCTGTATATTCCTCCGTTCAGTGACGTTAATCATTTGTATTATTGTATTTTCGGTATTCCTTATTAACTATGTTAATTTTTCGTTAAACTACAGGTAAGAAAAATAATAATAAATTTTTGGTTTACAAAATTACTACTGTGTCACGAAGTTGAAGTTCCTACGTACCGGCAGCGAAGTCTTAGTTTCAAATCCCAACTCGGAAATTGTTACATGCGGTGTTGTTTCTGAAGTTTAATGGCGATGGTGTGGTGTAACTAAATTCGAATCTTGATCGGATCTCCATTGCCTTCGTAGTCATTGTAGGCAATGAAAATCTTATCAAAATTCGAATTCAGTTACATGCTGTGTTCTCAACATATGACCTGTAACCAATACAGTCATTCGCCACTGAATGAAAGAATCTGTAGACAGTCACAAGTGACCGGCATCTCGAAAATCCTTATTATGCCTTAGCATTCAATCTGTTAGCTTATCTCAGTTAGGGGGCGCTATGCCATTATCACCTTGGCATCCGTCCACAAAAACCTACCATACGACGTGCGTGAATGTCGGCTTTCCTTCCCAAGAAGATAACTATACTTCTCTTATGATCAGATATATGTATACCGTTTTTTAAATTAAAAAAAAAGTTGTTACTAGGTAACATCATTATTTATGTTTTTTGGGTAGAATAATATTTTGAATCTAGCACTTTTGAAAAATAATTCNTCATTCGCCACTGAATGAAAGAATCTGTAGACAGTCACAAGTGACCGGCATCTCGAAAATCCTTATTATGCCTTAGCATTCAATCTGTTAGCTTATCTCAGTTAGGGGGCGCTATGCCATTATCACCTTGGCATCCGTCCACAAAAACCTACCATACGACGTGCGTGAATGTCGGCTTTCCTTCCCAAGAATATAACTATACTTCTCTTATGATCAGATATATGTATACCGTTTTTTAAATTAAAAAAAAAGTTCTTACTAGGTAACATCATTATTTATGTTTTTTGGGTAGAATAATATTTTGAATCTAGCACTTTTGAAAAATAATTCNGTTACTAGGTAACATCATTATTTATGTTTTTTGGGTAGAATAATATTTTGAATCTAGCACTTTTGAAAAATAATTCTTTTCGGCAACAGCATGTGCCGTGTTTTAACGTAAACACAGCTTGGAGCATAATAGAAGGCACGAAAAAAATTATATAAATTTTAAATTCTTGTAGTTTTTTCTAGTTGTTTTTTAAAAGTAAATATCCACAATTGACGGGTTTTTTTTTCAGACTATTATTTTATATCACAGCGAAAAATTATTTTATATGTTAAAGTGTAAAAAACAAGTTTAGCCTCTTGAACGCCCTAAACGGTCTTACTCACCGTACGTGGGAACTTGTCATCGAATTGTGATCACAGAAAGCCTGAAGACAGAATGAAAAAAAAAGTAAACGAGAAAAGAAAAAAAAATGGTTTAGACACAATGGCTTTCCAGGCGCTTGGGATCCCCGGTTCATTCCCAGCCTTCAGCAGGCGTGGAAAAAAAAGGGAAAAGGGGGGAGGGGCAATTTTATATTGGGGGCTCTCATGCGGGGAGTGGTGATGGATACTGCCCTGGTGTGAGGGTTTTCTCGGGGTTCTCCCGAGAATTATCCGTGTCACGAGATTGCCATGACAGATATTTTCTTAGACTTTTGCATGTAGTTCGACTGTATTTCAATTTTAACTGTTTAGATAAAATTTTATACTTACAGAAGTTAAATCCTTACTGCACGTGAACAAAGTTAGGATTTTGAAGAAATTGCAACATGCCACTCCTGAGACTTCAAGAAACACATAAGCTGAAACCAAACTTCTTGTTATAATAGTTTTTTAATCTTGTACGAAACGAGATTTTAAGAAGCCAAGGCACATAAATTGGTGCTAAACCCGATAATAGAAATGGGAAAAGACAATTTGCTGACGTATTACACGATTCTGCTAAAATATTTGCTTAAAAAATTAGAAAAAAAAACTTAAATGAACGATTTTCGTTTCAGTACTGACTTCAAAAGACGCGTAGATTTCTATTAACAAGTTGGATATTAATTGATTTCCCACGGGGACTCTTAAACTAAAATGCTTGCATTTGCGCAAAAAAAAAAAAAATTATGCTGATGAATATTATTTTTTCAGATGATTTGCTATTTTTTATCTAGTTGTCATTGTCTTGTCATGAAACCACAATCTATCCTCACAATCGAGGAAGAGACATTTTGGCGATCACGAAGTGACATCCGTACCTTACCGAGGGCTCAAACTCAGAACCTCTCGCGCCGTGAGCAGGCACGCATCCAAACTGCGTTATGGAGATGGCTACTGGGCCAACCGTGAGTACGGCACTAATGGTAATATTGACTGCGAATTATTCAATATAACCGTCTGCCTTAACTTCTTCATTAAACGTGCAAGTTTTAATTGTTATTTGGAGGCCAATGAAGCTGGTTTGTAGTATAATAACTGGCGCAACAAGAGAATACTTATAATCGTTGTAATTTCAGTTGATAGTCACACGTATACAAAACTGATGTACCCGTGACCAAGAAAGTATACACAGTCTGATAAAAGAAAATTAATCAGGACTTTTAATACCGTACTGTTCAAGTAACAAAGAACAACGAACAAACCACATGTGAATTATTCAGTGTCAAATGTATTCATACAACAGAACAGGCGCTCTGTGGTGAACTTACATACTGTCAGTGCCGCATATAATGGAGGAGTTAAGGCCCAGGGGGTTCAAACCCTCCGCTTCTCATTTTCGCAATTTCGTCAGGAATATGCAGCACTACTGGGAAAGGAAGAAAACTGTTTGATAACGACACTAAACTTTGTTAGTGCATAATTACTGTAAGTTTTCTTTCCTTCCACCTTAACACTTAACCATACTGCAGTGCAGATTGGTTACAAAATTTTATGCGAAATTTCACTTTCTAAAGTGCGTGACAGCGGAAACTTGCATGTAAGAAAACAGNATTTTATGCGAAATTTCACTTTCTAAAGTGCGTGACAGCGGAAACTTGCATGTAAGAAAACAGTATCTATGTACATTTCATGTCGAGTATTCACTCCGTTCAACCTGATCACCTCTCTATCTCTCTCTCTCTCTCTCTCTGTCTCTCTTTCTCCCTCTCGCTACGGTTGTTTAATAAAAGGTAAAACTTTAAACTAAAATTAAGTTGTGAATTAATTTTTCATTAAACATAAATTAATAACAAAAAATTGTATATGTATATATATATGATATATAAATGAAAAATTATGTGTATATATACATATATATAGAGAGAGAGAGAGAGAGAGAGAGAGAGAGAGAGAGAGAGAGAGAGAGTTGCATGCAAATACAATGACAGAAACGACCACGACATAGTGTTATGCCGGTATTACTACGTACGTTAACAATATCCATAATAACTACAATCTAAATGGTTGCTGGCCTATATTAACATCTACTCCTCTGTTCTCTTTTGGCAGCTGTGTCAGAGATAGTGGTACTGACACGAATTTTTTTGTGACTAGNGAACATCTACTCCTCTGTTCTCTTTTGGCAGCTGTGTCAGAGATAGTGGTACTGACACGAATTTTTTTGTGACTAGATGCACTTCGTAATGCTGTAGGGACGTATTGATTTGACTGGGAGGCGCTTGCCGGCGACTCTCCAACGTCCATTTTCCTGAGCACGCGGAACGAGCTACCAAATGACACGGACAGCAGCTGCGAACGACACAAGAATGTTGCACAGATGTGCGCTCACGACGCTGAAACCTCTTCTCCGGGGCTCAGGGCTTTTCTCTTTCTTGTCAGGAAATTCTCCGTCATTAGCTACAGTGTATCAGGGTTATTCAGCTGCGACAACTCCCGCTAGTGAAAAGGGCCTCGTGACGCACGCACAAAAGTAATCAAGTGCTTGGGACAGCGAGCGAAAACTCGGAATCGCACTGAATGGAGCGTCGCGATGGTTTCCGGCGACCTTCTGGCGCGGCCACGCACGGCCACTCCACGTCGTCGGCAGGCGGGCCGAGCCCCACGACACAAAAGNGGGGGGGGGGGGGGCAGGCGAGATGGGTATCAGTACGAATGTCGGCGGCTTTGAGCCTGCGACAGTGTGGCCGCACCACGACAATGGAGTCTGCGCGCGCACAAAGCGGTGCAGCTGCCCCCTTCCACTCCTGTGTTTTTACAAAGCCGCGGTACTGTTCTGGAACAACCCTGCGACCAGATGAAGGTCACCCTGAAGAGGGGTTGGTTGGTTCAAAGGACGAAGCGAGATGATTGTGAAACGTCCCCTCGATGATTCGGACTCCGCTAGCCTGGAGGCGATACCGAGTCCCATCACAGTCGTACACGTACAATAAAAACACAACACGAAAAAAAAAAAACTGTTATTTATGTAACGGTTGTGCATTAAAACCTGCCGATATTTTTTTTTATAAAACGTCCCANGAAAAAAAAAAAACTGTTATTTATGTAACGGTTGTGCATTAAAACCTGCCGATATTTTTTTTTATAAAACGTCCCATTAAAACATTAAATTGTTTAAAAGTCAAACATATATTGTACAAGTTATCTATGGTTATACTATATTTGCGGTTCCTTCAGAATTTTTGAATCCAACCTATGAAAAATCAGTCCATGTATGACATGTTTGGTTGTTTCTTAAATACGCCATGTTTCATAAGCGTTTTACATTCGTATTAATATAAAAGTATCTTATTTGTCGTTAAATTGAATTTGTATTTATAATTTTATCTAAAAATTAAAAATATTTCATTTATAATAAATATTAATAAAAATTGTGAAAGTAGTAAGAAACAGTTCTTATGTAAAATATTATTACACTGAGTGCGCACGAATGCGGTGCGCTGTCCCTTTGATGTAATTTTCCAGAGAAAGTTAAGCTTTGTTTGCGTGAGGCGGAGGAATATCCTGGAAGTAGTACTTTAGCAGGGCTTAATAAAAGTTGGAAGTAACAGTGAATGGACTATAACAGCAGCATAGACGTATTGATGATTTCATAATTTTTATCACGCTTGTAACATCTCGAATGACCTTAATTGCCTACAAAACATAAATAAAGCTCTTAAGATAGACATTTAGCAAAGGAAAAATAAAAGCACGAAGTTCAAACGGATGAGGTCTCCATATTCGCAATAGGCCTACATACCATAAAACCATTCCTGTGAAAACATGTTGCAAAGTCGCTAAAAATACTTCAAGAATAAACATACGCAGTTAATGACTAACCACAGTGTATAAAGGTTAAATAGCTGTGTCCTGGAAATAATAATTTGTTATAAAGAGAGACATCCCCCTTCTCTGGCCTCTACGTACAGAAAATGTGGACTATGAAGTATAGTCCATTTACGGTTGCTTCCAACTTCTGTGAAGCTCTGCTAAAGTTCTATTCCTAGAATATTCATCCGCCTCATGCAAACAAAGTTTAACCGAGCCTAGAAAATCAAACCAAAGGGACATTGCATGGCATTCATGGTAACTCCGTGTAATAATATTCTGCATAATAAATATTTCTTACAGTTGGGCGTTACCAACACACTTGTTTTCTGTTTTTATTCATGTAAATTATAATTGAAATATTATAATTTATAGATAAAATATACTTAATAGTGTAAAATAAGAAAAATAAGGCACTTTTATGTTAACAGACGTATGAAACGCTTCTGATACATTGCATNACTTAATAGTGTAAAATAAGAAAAATAAGGCACTTTTATGTTAACAGACGTATGAAACGCTTCTGATACATTGCATATTTAGGAAACAATCAAGTATTTCACATAATGGGTGATTTTTTTAAATGCTGGATTCAAAAATTGCGAAGAAACTGCGAATGGACTATATAAACGAAATAACTGGGACGGTGTGATGCGCAAATTTATTGTTAGGAAATTAAATAATTTGATTTACAAATAAATAAATTTTTAAAAAAAATTAGATTTTTTTTTTGCTTCTTTTTGTTGTAATATCTGGGGACAAGAGGACGTTCCGAAATACTGCCTTATTTTCTAAAGTNTTTTTTTTTTGCTTCTTTTTGTTGTAATATCTGGGGACAAGAGGACGTTCCGAAATACTGCCTTATTTTCTAAAGTTACACGCGGACATTATCTGTATATAGGGCAGAGACATTCCGTTGCCCTCTGCCAATTTGGGAGCGTATTACGTTGAAGGCAAGAAGAAACGACGTCTGCTTTCTTCGCCCACTCGTCTGGTCACCATCATAACGAGACACGTGAGCGCGATAACCCGGGCCTACTTTCCCGCGCGGATGTACACTGCTATCGCTGACGCGCGCTGACGATGAAGTGACTCACACACCGCGACCTACTGCAACAACTGTGTGATGTTCGATTGTTCCGTTGTCTGGGGCGCTGTGCCCAGCTGCTCAGCGGGAAGTCGCCTAAGCTCGACCCGACGCCACATCCGCTGATAACATAACGCGTACCTGCCCCATGTTGTCCCTTTCATCGCTCCTAGTTCAGAACAACACCCTGTCGAGTGGAAAAGCTGTACGCTACTCCGATATGCCCTTCTCTTTATAACCGAAAGAAGTGGCACAATGGTAAACCTTTGACTAGCATTCGGGAGGACCTGGGTTCGGATTGCGGTCCGGCCATCCTGATTCCGGTTTTGCATGGTTTCCCAAAATCATTAGAGGTGAATGCTGGGATGGTTCCTTGCAGACAGGCCATGTCCTATTCCTTCCCCGCTCCTGTTTCTCTGAGCTACTTACTCTGTGTCTGATGTCCTCGCTGTCGACGGCCCTACCTACCCACCTACCTACCCACCTGCCTATCCACCTACCTAACNTCTGTGTCTGATGTCCTCGCTGTCGACGGCCCTACCTACCCACCTACCTACCCACCTGCCTATCCACCTACCTAACCTCACTGTACGATATTTGTTTAAACAGTTACATTTGCGATATGGCGAATAAAGTATTATGAAATTCGGAAATTTACGAATTTTCACTGTTGTTAAGTTTCTAGTACGAGGAGAATTCAATTTAATTGGTAAGAACATACTAGCATCCTTAATTTCTTGGTTAACAGCACTAGGTCAATTACAGGATATCATATGGTTTTTAAAGGACAGTGAATCTAGNTATCCTTAATTTCTTGGTTAACAGCACTAGGTCAATTACAGGATATCATATGGTTTTTAAAGGACAGTGAATCTAGGATACACGTATTAAAGAACTAAGAAGAAATTTGCCTGAAACGGGAAGAAACACTACGCATTAGAAACTATTACTAGTGCCAACCGGGGGTGAAACTACAAAATCATGATGAGGATTTGTAATTCTACCGCTTAGACTAAACCGCTCGGTAACGCTATCGATTTTGTGAAGTACTGGTATCATCGGTATTTACGATATGGTGCTAGCGATTCCCAATACTTTCCTGTAGCGATGTATCGAATCGATAACTATTTGATAATAAAGTATACAAAAACATTGTAAGTGGATATCGCACAGGTCTGTTGTGAGTGGTCTTGGTGAAAATGCAAGATGACGATTTACATCCGTGAGGAAAAATCTATACACTTCAACAAATTCTGTCGAAACTGACCTCATGATATGCTTCGCAAGACTTTATTTGCCAGGTGTATAGATCAGGTGAGCTTCTCTGGTATAATGAAACACGTTAGCAAACCAATACTGCATTTTTAACCTGTTCAATTTATTTTTCTTGCCATTGGTAAGCTACAGTACTCCATATTTCAAATATCCTGCTAAAATCTTACACATACTCTTATGTGAAGCTCATCTCCCCGTGGCCATTTTACACAAAATATTTCCGTCACAGTTTACAGGCGGTACAGTTCAATCCTTTGATAGTATTTGCTATAGTAAAGTCAACACATTTTTGCCACTGTGACATATTTGTCAAAGTTTTATAGTTTATTCATGGTTTCTTCACACTTTTTGAATTAAATATTTGAAAAATAACCCCATGTAAGATGTTTTTTTATTCTTTCCCTAAATATAGAATGTATCACAACCGTTTTATACTTGTGTTAACATAAAAGTATCTAATTTTTGGTTAAATTAAACTTTTACTTATAAAGTATATATACATACAGAGAGAAAGTGTGTGTGTTGGTAATGTCAAGTAAGAAATAGTTCTTATGCAAAATATCGTTACACTGAGAGAGCACGANCATAAAAGTATCTAATTTTTGGTTAAATTAAACTTTTACTTATAAAGTATATATACATACAGAGAGAAAGTGTGTGTTGGTAATGTCAAGTAAGAAATAGTTCTTATGCAAAATATCGTTACACTGAGAGAGCACGATTGCGGCGCGTTGTCACTTTTGTGTTATTTCGTAGACTCGGCTTAGCTTTGTTTGTACGAGGCGGAGCAATATCCTGGAAGTAGTACTTTAGCAGGTCTTCAGGACAGAAGGAAGTAACCGTGAATGGACTGTACATCTGATCGGTGATTAATAATTTTGAACTTATTTTTATTCTGGAAAGTCATTTAACTTTGCCACTTGATAATGTAACGCGTAGGTTTGTTCCTTACACTAGGGGGATAAAAGTATTTTCGGTCTCTTACAACGTTTTCCAGCTGGTTGATATTTCGTAATCGTCTCTCGATAATACCACCCACATCAACTGCACTGCTCCGTGAATAACTATTTGTTTATAGTTCCGCTTAAATTAATTAATTTACTTTTTTGATTAGCTAAACAACCGCTTTTATACCTTCGGATTAATGTGTATCAGCTTACAGATGCCTAAAAATTACATATGATGACTTATTCGGGATTATGACCGAGAACCCTGTGGAGAATTAGGTAAGTGTACATGCTATCCCCTCCCTTGGTCTCCGGACTGTAACTGCGGTGTCATTAACTGCAGGGTTAGCGACTATTCTACAATTTCAGAATTTCTTTCAGTTGGTAAGTATAAACCGGACAGTTTTGAAATCAACCTTAAAAATAATAATCCTTGAGACGAGTTAGGAAAATAATTCAATTCATTAACGTCTTAATTAAAGTGGAGGGATTGTACTAGTAGTAAATTAAATAGGTTACCTTTTAACCGACTTTCCAAACAAAAGAAAAGTTTATGAGATCACTTTCCTGTCTGTGTGTCTGTGAGTGCATGTGTGTCCGAGCGTGTGTGTGTACCCTCCTAAAAACTTATAAACGGGTGAACCGAATTTCACCATACACTGTAAACATATAGTAAATAAATCGGACTTTTGTAGTTTTCGACCACGCCGGGCACTTACTTCCAAAATGGCCGATATTTTTAAATTTGGGGTTATATTTCGTATCTCGGAAACCATTCAATATACTTAAACCAAATGTTGGTTATTGATAGTGTATCGTGTAAGCATTGAATTTAAATTTGTAAACTGTTGTTGATACACTATTTGGGAATATAGCACCCCATGAAAGAATAAAGCTGCTATTTTATATCTCAAAACTACTCAACCTACTCTCCTTAAATATGGCAAGTAAGTAACACTATGGTAGGTCATGTAAACGTTTGTGGTTTAAATTGATTTGGCACTTATTTTCAAAATGGTAGCGATGGAAATATTTTAGGTTTATTTGGTATATTTACCATACCGTGCGACCAATTTCTACCAAATGCTGTATGCTGAAAGTGTATATTCAAGCATCATATATGTCCAAAAAAAATAATTATAAATATTTCAATAAGTTTGTCAGATCTATTGAACAAGCTAACCAAATTCATCTAAATGTTGTGTACTGATTGTATCTGTTAGAGGCGTCGCACACAGAAAATCTTTTTTAGGCAATTTTGTAAGACAGCATTAAATGAGAAAATTAAGTTTTCTTGCCATACCTCAAGGACCAATCAACTGGTTTCCACCAAATTCTTCACACACGTAGCGCTACGGTAGGCCATGTAAACACTTATGGGTTTGAAGTGGCTCATACACTTATTTTCAAAATGACGGCACCGTAAATATTTCAGGCTAGGAAACCCCATCATTCAAAGCATTAAAAGTATTACATCCGAAGTTGATTCTTCAAATCCTGCCTCCGTAATGCAGTTTATCGCACTCTATTATATGGTATGAGGTTTTCTGGGTGCGAGTTCCGGGTAAGGTGCGTGTGTATGTGTAATTGTCTCACTACTGTTTCGTATGTTTTTGGTTTCATCTCTAATGATATTGCTGTCAACGAGACGTCAAAACCTAACTATTTTCTTAAATTTTAAAAACTTAATAAAAAAGTATTTGCAATAATGTAAATGAAAGTAGGATTATTAGTTATATCAGTAACTTTTTGTTTTTAATGGCATAAAAGTACAATTTTTATCTAGCTAGCGATTTCAAAGTGTCGCATCGTCGACCCTTTGCTATAAAGCCCGTGACAATTTTAAGACTTTTACATGTGTCGGAATAATGGTTTTAACGTGCAAAAGGCTTAGTAACGCGAACATACTGGCTACGTGACATCACTTTATCATTGCTTGTGAAAAAACTTTTATTTGTTGAAGTGATATGGATAATAAATTACGCTCAAGACCAATAACACATTGCCAAAATTACCCTTAATTATACAAAAAAAATTTTATATAAACAAAGTTTATCATCAAAATACAACCGAATAACGAAAGACTAAGTGATATCCATTTTTTTACAAAGGGCTGTAACCCTTATTGTGGAATTGTTCGCTGGTCGCAAGTGTAAATCTCAATAACATCAATACATGGACTGAAAAAGGGTACATACTATCCTTTTTTATTAATAAAACGAAATATTTAATTACATTGATATATTAGTTATAGATAATTCCAAATATATCGAAATTAATAAATCTTATCTGTTCTTGAAATATCATAGGTACATTCATTCGTCAAGAAATGTTCTCTTCTTACTCGACTCGGAAGACACGTCCTGTAATTATGTTAATATAACTAACGTTATAGATTGTTCACAGTTAAATTACCAATTTTGAAAACCCTGCTTAGGACCTATTTTCCATCTTATGTTGTATCCTTCCGCTGCACGTAATATTAACATTGTCATGGACCGTCTCACATTATGCATACGCCATCCATTTGGATATCAAGGAATTTTTAGGAAAATAAGGATGCTAATAATATGTAGAATTGTGTTATTATGTGTATAAAACAAAATCCTTATAATTCAGTAGCCATAAATGTATTATTAATTCGCTGTAAACTTAACTGGGAACCCACGTGTGTACTGTAGTATACGATGCAACTCATGGCCAGTATTTTTTTTTTTTCAGTTGTTGATTTCTTACGTACTTACTTTACCGTGAACATCTTACAGAGTGCTGGTCACCAAAAATATTCATTAGTTTGTATTTGCACAAAATACTGTTTAACTTTTAGACATTACGTACAAGTATAAACAATTTATTTGCATAGAAAAATATAAACAGCATTTTTTTTTTCCTAATGGCATGCCAGGATGACAATTTAAGTGTTTTTGGGATGTACAAATGACAAAAATTAACTCACTTGCAAAAATCAGGAAATTCAAACTTAAAAAACGAATATACCATGAGTTACTTCAATAATTCTTTCAAATCACGCTATATAATGTTTTCACAGTTTAAATTTATAGAACGTAAATGTTTGCAAATCTTGATTTGTAGCACTCTATGATTTTCTCCTAAAATAAATTTTGCTAAGCCTACCTTTAAATGATTTAAGCCATGAACTTTTGATCATCCTTCTTAGATTTCCTGTAAATGTTTTCCTTTACATATTTGCACCTTTTAAAACCACTAAAATTGAGATTTGTTCATGCCATGGTGCAACAACGTGCGACCTAAAATTTCTTATGCGAGAAAAGGTTACTTACAATTAATGTCTATAAGTTGGCCGGTATTTCGTATAAATATAAAATGATTGAAAATTTTTGGTGACTAGCACCTTTAGCTAGTGTAGTCATTCAAAATACAATGGAAATGCAAGTGCTCAAGCAAAACTACTGCCACTAGACGAGACCGAACACCAATAGAAACAAGAGGCAAGACTGGCGACTGACACCAAGCCAACACGTCACTTGGCAGGACTTGGCAATTCCCGGTCACTTGTTGTTTTACTATCTTGCTGCGACTTTCCAAGGTCGCGCTGGCCATGCTAAACACTCAAGTGAACTACGTGGATTCATTACAACGAACACTTACTTATTACAAGTATAATGTCATTGTATAATTTATTTTATTATACAAACAAACATTACCTGCTTTGCACAAGAATAACTGCCGTTACATTACGTTTTGTTATTTCGAAACACTAATACTCATTACATTCCACTCATAAGCATGATATTAAACGGCGGTCCGTACTGAGAGAAAGGTTTGTCCCGCCGAACAAAATATTTGTTTGTTNTGGTTTCATCTCTAATGATATTGCTGTCAACGAGACGTCAAAACCTAACTATTTTCTTAAATTTTAAAAACTTAATTAAAAAGTATTTGCACTAATGTAAATGAAAGTAGGATTATTAGTTATATCAGTAACTTTTTGTTTTTAATGGATAAAAGTACAATTTTTATCTAGCTAGCGATTTCAAAGTGTCGCATCGTCGACCCTTTGCTATAAAGCCCGTGACAATTTTAAGACTTTTACATGTGTCGGAATAATGGTTTTAACGTGCAAAAGGCTTAGTAACGCGAACATACTGGCTACGTGACATCACTTTATCATGGCTTGTGAAAAAACTTTTATTTGTTGAAGTGAAATGGATAATAAATTACGCTCAAGACCAATAACACATTGCCAAAATTACCCTTAATTATACAAAAAAAATTTATATAAACAAAGTTTATCATCAAAATACAACCGAATAACGAAAGACTAAGTGATATCCATTTTTTACAAAGGGCTGTAACCCTTATTGTGGAATTGTTCGCTGGTCGCAAGTGTAAATCTCAATAACATCAATACATGGACTGAAAAAGGGTACATACTATCCTTTTTTATTAATAAAACGAAATATTTAATTACATTGATATATTAGTTATAGATAATTCCAAATATATCGAAATTAATAAATCTTATCTGTTCTTGAAATATCATAGGTACATTCATTCGTCAAGAAATGTTCTTTTCTTACTCGACTCGGAAGACACGTCATGTAATTATGTTAATATAAATACAGTTATAGATTGTTCACAGTTAAATTACCAATTTTGAAAACCCTGCTTAGGACCTATTTTCCATCTTATGTTGTATCCTTCCGCTGCACGTAATATTAACATTGTCATGGACCGTCTCACATTATGCATACGCCATCCATTTGGATATCAAGGAATTTTTTAGGAAAATAAGGATGCTAATAATATGTAGAATTGTGTTATTATGTGTATAAAACAAAATCCTTATAATTCAGTAGCCATAAATGTATTATTAATTCGCTGTAAACTTAACTGGGAACCCACGTGTGTACTGTAGTATACGATGCAACTCATGGCCAGTATTTTTTTTTTTCAGTTGTTGATTTCTTACGTACTTACTTTACCGTGAACATCTTACAGAGTGCTGGTCACCAAAAATATTCATTAGTTTGTATTTGCACAAAATACTGTTTAACTTTTAGACATTACGTACAAGTATAAACAATTTATTTGCATAGAAAAATATAAACAGCATTTTTTTTTTCCTAATGGCATGCCAGGATGACAATTTAAGTGTTTTTGGGATGTACAAATGACAAAAATTAACTCACTTGCAAAAATCAGGAAATTCAAACTTAAAAAACGAATATACCATGAGTTACTTCAATAATTCTTTCAAATCACGCTATATAATGTTTTCACAGTTTAAATTTATAGAACGTAAATGTTTGCAAATCTTGATTTGTAGCACTCTATGATTTTCTCCTAAAATAAATTTTGCTAAGCCTACCTTTAAATGATCATCCTTCTTAGATTTCCTGTAAATGTTTTCCTTTACATATTTGCACCTTTTAAAACCACTAAAATTGAGATTTGTTCATGCCATGGTGCAACAACGTGCGACCTAAAATTTCTTATGCGAGAAAAGGTTACTTACAATTAATGTCTATAAGTTGGCCGGTATTTCGTATAAATATAAAATGATTGAAAATTTTTGGTGACTAGCACCTTTAGCTAGTGTAGTCATTCAAAATACAATGGAAATGCAAGTGCTCAAGCAAAACTACTGCCACTAGACGAGACGGAACACCAATAGAAACAAGAGGCAAGACTGGCGACTGACACCAAGCCAACACGTCACTTGGCAGGACTTGGCAATTCCCGGTCACTTGTTGTTTTACTATCTTGCTGCGACTTTCCAAGGTCGCGCTGGCCAGGCTAAACACTCAAGTGAACTACGTGGATTCATTACAACGAACACTTACTTATTACAAGTATAATGTCATTGTATAATTTATTTTATTATACAAACAAACATTACCTGCCTTGCACAAGAATAACTGCCGTTACATTACGTTTTGTTATTTCGAAACACGTAATACTCATTACATTCCCCTCATAAGCATGATATTAAACGGCGGTCCGTACTGAGAGAAAGGTTTGTCCCGCCGAACAAAATATTTGTTTGTTNCCTCATAAGCATGATATTAAACGGCGGTCCGTACTGAGAGAAAGGTTTGTCCCGCCGAACAAAATATTTGTTTGTTTAGGGCCAAATATATATTTAGTTGTCGCAACAAAATATTTTGCTAATAAACAAAACATGAAAAGCAACAAAATTAATTTTGTTGATCTAACAAAATACACATTTGAATGAACAAAACCTCTGGGTTAAGCCAAACGAAATAGGCTTTCAACATAATATTTAGTTGAAACAACTGTATACATTTGTTTGACTTCTTGTTTGATTTCCTTCGTTTTAAAATGCTGCTTAAGTTTTTCTTTGTATTTTTTTTGTGAAAATTATGATAGTAAAAGTGTTTGTTAGTGCATATATTGGTGTTTAATAATGGTGTAAACATCCTAATAAATTAAGTTGAACAGGAAACTAAAACGTAAAGCTGTAAAACTTGATATATTTATTTGCGCACGTTGTTCGGTATTCTAACTGCACTGTATGCATTTAAAAACATTCCTATTTCTTCAGTAGTCAATCTAGCTGAGGTTGCTAGGTCATAGCGTTAAAGAAACTAACTATCTACATTAGAATTGCGGTCCGGCTTCCATTTTTCTCTATATCAATCGAAACGGATTAATGTATGTAGAGCCAAACAAATTTTTAGTTGTACGAACCAAATCTTTGTTTGGGGCAACCGAATAAGAACAACAAAATAATTTGGTTTCAGCAACAGAAAATTTAATTGCCTCTATACACATAATCAATTTGGTTGCACTAAACTAACTTTGTTTTGACTCAACAAACCGTTTTCTTCAGTGCGTGGGTTGGACAAGCCAGAGTTAGACTGAAATAAACAGCCTAGAAACTTAATGAAAATGACTCTCGCAGAGTTCGACAGTTTTTAGATGCGCTCTACAGGACACTTTGTGAGTATCGGGTATATGTATGGCCTGTGAAAGAGAAACGAGGGGTTCGACGACGGTAAACGCTGGTCCGCAAGGGTCACGCGCGCNGGTATATGTATGGCCTGTGAAAGAGAAACGAGGGGTTCGACGACGGTAAACGCTGGTCCGCAAGGGTCACGCGCGCTATGCAAATACAGGAAAACCCTCCACTAACAGCTCGCCGTCTATTACTCATCACTTCACCCTCCCCTTCCCATCCCGCCCTCGGTGTCGTGTTTCAGCGGCGACCTCGCTAACGAGATTACTGCAGTATCAACTCGGAGACGTGCGCTCCCGCTCTCTTCTGGGAAACGGACAGAACTTCGTTTGTAAATTTTCAGTTAAAAACAGAAGGCCAGAAGTTGTTATCCTTTTTTAATTCTCTCGTTCGTCGTCTCACATAAATTAAACAAATTATTCTTTCATCGTCTCACAGCACAAAAATTAATCAATACCACTCGTTTTCAATTATTAATGATTTAACTTTAAAACATCTTGCAGTAATTATGTCCTTTTAATTAATTTTACTTATTACAATTATAAATCACGCACACGTCGATTCTTGACGGTGGTGATATTTTTTTTTTGTTAACGAAAAAGGTTCGACGTGAAACTTTTTCTATACCTATTTTGTTATCCGCTCCCTGATTGGCTGTCGTCTGACCATGCCACAATCCTCCTCAAGTCAGCAATGGCGAAACGAGGGCCAACCAGGAACTTTTCTTTCGTTCGCGTGACTGAAAAATTTCAATACTGACCATAACCTTTAAGGCTAAATAAATAATAATAATGATAACATGGAATACTTAATATACTCTAAAACAAATGAAAGATAACCTACACATGATCTCTATGTCAATAAACTAATAATATAACCAAACTTTACTTTGTACTTCGTTTACCTCATATAATCAATACTTAAGCTCAATTTAGAAATTTATATTAAATGAATAGTAAACATAACCAAATAATCTGCAACCATAAATAAATATAATACGTGGAATCGCCGCAAAACGAAAGGTAAATATAACCTTAGAAAATCGTAATGTTACAGCTTCACTACAGCTGCCCCTTGGTCATATTGTTACAAGTCGCTTAGGGTTTATTCAGGTTCGTGATGAACGGAAGTCTTACTAAAACAAATTAACTATAGTAAGCTTAATTCTCTATTTTGTATATGATGGAATAAACATACATAGAGCTATTATTTACAAAATTCAACTGTGTAGTCCTATTATTAACACATAACTTTTTTCAGTGCAATTTTTATACTAACATGAATTAAAATAAAGTCCTGACTACAGTTGTTATACTATATGCATTATCTTTATCTTCACTCATTAAATATAAATATACTATCAAAATATCAATTGCCATATATATAATATACATTCCCATCACTCACGAAACAAGCCCCACTTTCCTACATTTCAGCTGGTCAGTCCCAGTCTCTTCTCTCCTGATAATGACACACTGCGTTTGCTGGTCACTACGCCATCAGCCATCGTCTTCCAACTCACGCACGTCGCACACACTGGGAACTTACGGCCGTCCAAGACTGCCTATACAGAGGCATGCTGTAGCTTCCATAGCTGAGATGACCTGGCCCAGAACGTTCTTCGCGCCCCGAGTTGCGCCGACGGAGGTGATGAGCGCAAAGTTATCGCAACGATTTCCAAGTCTTCGACTCTGACAGCAGGCGGGAGTGGCGTCAGTCCCGCAAGTGATAACAAAGCATGTCTGACGGCCCTCCATTTCCCTCCATTGGACAATGATGACGGAGGAACAGCCACTGAGCTCCTGGAGAAAGGAGGTGGAGTTTGACCAGCCTGCACGGTGACGTAGTCGCGTGCAACGACATGCTAGAATCGGTAACTGATTTCACAATTTGTTGTGAAACAGACACACTGGTAAAACAGTTTTTTAGTGACGGCGATGTGAGTTTTCTCGAGATACCGCCACTTCCTTCGCCGTCTTCGCTCCGCCCCCGCATTTCTAGTGCCCGTCACAGAGGTCTTATGAGAAGTTAAGTACACCTGGATTCGAACAGGGATCTCAGAAGCGGAAGATTAGACCTAACAGAACCAGAGCCATTCCACGCAGGTACAGCCATCAAGGTGTTCTACCGATATAACACGAAGCGTGACTCGCTAGACATCACCAAGACGCCGTTTCACTCCATTACAAAAATAATATAATTTCCTTATAACGTGTTTTTCTGTTCAGGATTCTACCCGCACTTTGAATTTTACAAATGTGTTACAAGAAATTCTTAAAACTGATTTTTATACATTTTTATTTTTGAAGTGCAAAAATATGAATAAATAAACACAAATTCACTTCGCTATTATGGTAGTTCATTCATAGTTAATGGCACTGCCCTCTTGGCCAGCCAAACAGTCTAACAGAGCTCCAGCAATTTTTCCAATAATTTCCAAGTTTATATTACATGTAAGCATATAATATAAATGTGAGTTTTCTCCACTCTTCTAAAACTCACCAAAACACCTTTTCTATTATCGTTTTCAAGCACCAGCTGACCTCCCGTGGGGCAGTCGGTTGGTGCGCCGCCGTGCCGGTCTGGGATGCGGGAGGTTCTTGGCTCGAATCCTAGGTAAGCCATGCAAGTTAGGTTATAAGTAAGTTTTTAAGCTGTCCCCTGATAAGCCTTCAGGCATATCACCGGGGGAAGTTAATAAGCCCTTTCCAAAGATTTCAAGCACCAACATTACGTAAATGATGGAATCTTTAAAGTGATACAGGCCTTTATTTTTATTATAACGAAATAGTATTATACTATTACAGACTGGAGTTCAGTATAGACGAGGTATTGCCACAAAGACTGCACGTCAGTTCAATGTCTAGCGCAAAGAGGCGTTGAGGCATCTGATGCTCGTGCCTGTATTGTCTTTAACCCTTTTGCGATTCTAGGCCTTCGACACGCGAAATATTCGTATCTGCAGAATGGTGGTAAACTTAACAAGCTTATCAACTTTTGTTTTTCTAATGGATGACGTAAACATATAATACGCCACCCTCTCACTTCCCGAGGTGAATATATATATATATAGATGCATTCTGCGTCCCTATATTTTTATTCGTCAGAACACACGCTCTGGCGAAGCTCGCAGGCGGACGACCACAATAAGGATTAAGGGTTTTGTGGACGTGCCAGGAGCCTCGCAGCTACAAAGGCGTGCTACCAAAGGTCCCTGCACGTGCAGACGATATCCGGAGGCAGTGGGAGACACACGTACGCCGGCACAGCTGCATCTCGCAGCTGCCAAGGG